>JAJHUR010073610.1:0-18901 GCA_027495735.1 Lutjanus campechanus
CATGTTCACTGAACCAGACTTGAATTTTCATACAAGTCATTCGTTGATTTTATATTAAGGCTTAAAGTTCTGTATAATTAGGGGCGCGGTTTCGTGATTGACAGGCGTAGTGCCCTATGGTAGTGCCACTCACTCGCTCCCATAGACTATACCGTCTATGGTCCCGTCCTACTCCACCGTCTCAACCAATCATATTCACCTCCGGTTTCAAAACTGTGAAAATGGCGCTGGCCAAATCTGAAACTTGAGGCTTCAAAACGGGTGTTCAGAAACCAATGGGTGACGTCACGAAAGCTCCGTCCACTTCTATATACAGTCTATGTGTTAGACGTGATAGACAGATAGTCAGAAGATTGAAAGTGCCTGCCCTTTTCCAAACTGTTTCTAAGGACAACTTCCCAGATGGTTATGTGCAACAAACCATCTGGGGTGTCAGGTTACAGTACACTAGTTGCCCAGCGTTAAAAAGGCAGACATTAGCAAACTGGCTGGACCAAAGAATCTACTGGACAAGTAGAGCAGCACTGCTAATGGTAGGGTCATTTAAAGATCAGTTCAGTGTGTAATAGCCTAAACTACAAACACTGAAAAATACAATTAAACCATATTCAGATGTACATTACAGGAAGTAGCCACTCTTGCCAGTGTTACTCAATAATAAAACTATTCTCACTTGTATTCCCAGTGTCTGCGTTCACATCCATACAAATGAAAGTTGACCGGTGGCCTCCCATTTGCAGTAAGTGGAAGTCAGACCCTGCCAAGCAGTGGACGCGCACTCAGAAGAAACACCATTATCATTCACTTCACGTCATCGAGCCTGGAAGAAGTCCACTCGCAGATGATTCATCAAAAACTAACACTTTTAGCAGAATTTTACAAAAAGTATCCTGCCTAAAGGAAGGCTTAAGCATGCTGGGCAGCAGCAGGCTGCCGCTGTGCCTCTTTCCACACTCCATCCTCTGGCTGCCTTCACTACTAATCTCTACTTTAACAAGGCGCTTCATGTATTTTATGTCCCCAAAACATCACTGTCACAATTTCCTTGAATCCTGTTGCTTCCAGTACAAATATTTACATGTTATCTTCTTTATTTGAGAGAAAAATAATGTTTGAAAGAAGAACGTTACACTCTTAGAAATATAGGTGCTAACTACAACCACAAAGGGTTCTTTCTTCGCCCCAATAGGGGAACTCCTTTTTCTTCCTGGTAGAACCTTTTCTAAAGCTTTTCTATTCCCTGAGAACCTTTTCTAAAGGTTCTACTAGGAAGGCTTTCAGAGAGTTTTACCAAGAACCCAACAGAGAGGGTAATACCTAGAACCATCTGTGAAAGGTTTCACCAAAAATCCCCTGTGACTCTATGGTGTAATGGTTCCACTCAGAGCCCTCTCTGGGCATTCTATCCAAAACATTTCCACCTTCTAAGAGTAGCTAACAAGAACCCATCTCGGGGGTTCCACCGAGAGCCTTTTAATATTCCAAGGGTTTTTATCTAGAACACAGCTAGAAGGTTTCCCTGCGAACCTTTTTATATCCCAAGGATTTCATCTGGAACAAATATGGGGTTCTACTTGGAACCTTTTTTATCTAGATTTTTTTATCTAGGTTTTATCTAGAACACAGGTTCTACAAAGAAGCCTTTTATATCCGTAGGGTTTCATCCAGAACCCACCAATGAGGTTCTACCAGGAACCTTTATGGATTCCAAGTGTTTTATCTCAGACATCCTCGGGGGCTCTAAGGGTGCTAACAAGAACCAACCAAGGGGGTTCTACTGAGACCCGTTTTATATTCCATGGGTTTTTATCTAGAAACCACCTAGAGGGTTATACCAGGAACCTTTGTGGATTCCAAGTATTCTGTAAGGGTGCTAACAAGGACCCACTCAGGAGTTCCACTGAGAACCTTTTTTTTTATATTCCAAGTGTTTTATCTAGAACCCACCCAGGATTGTTATATTATGGCACACAGAACCCTTGATGAAAGAGTTCTTCAAGGATTTCAAGAACTCTTTCATCCAAAAAGGGTTCTCTGGATGAAAAGGGTTCTTAATGCAACCCTCAGTCTTACAAAGAACCCTTCACAAACCCTTTCCTCAGAAAGGGGTTCTTCAGAAGTTAATGGTTCTGGGTACAACTTCAGCACTTAACCCTTTCAGAACCTTTTTTCCTTATACTGTACGTAACATATGTCAATAAAGATACGGTTTTAAGTATTTAAGCTGTTATCAGGATAAAAACACACACCTGCAGAAAATAATTCAGCTGATGAAATTCATAAACTCTTTTAAAAAACACTGTTTGACTTGATTTTCTCCTCGGTGTGATGGAGGGTCTCCCTGGCAGTCAGGACCGTGTGAACATACCAGAGGTGCGGGGGTCCCTGAGGCTCGCGGACCCCCTGTGGTTTGAATTAGAGCGGATTACAACTCTCACCAACAAAAGACACCTCTCCGCTTCCCCCGCCTACTTTTTTTGTGCTATCTGCTCCTCTGACCGAGCGACACTGCCAACGAAAAGTGGCTCCTTTTGTGCTGCCAACCCATTGAGAGGGTATGAAACAGACATCTATCACGTGCTTGTGTATTATACAAACAGGCGATAGATTATTATTATTATTGATTCATTATCAGTTAATGTCTTTTAAGGAAGCTTGTCTAGAAAATGTCAAATATGACAGATGGACGTCACATGTTATCAGATGGCTACAAGTTAGTTGCAAATCCTTTTTGAACTATATGTAATTTAATACAGTACAAAGTCAAAATGCTTAATATTCATAGTGATTAACTTGATTGTTTTTTTTGTAAATATACACTAATTCTTAATTTGATGGCTGCAATATGTTCCAACACACATGCACATGCAGAATGTGTCTTGGCCTCGTCTTGCTGAAATAAGCAGGGACGTCACTGAAATTAGTAGGTGATGAGAGGGGGTGCCACCCCCCTTGTTAAACTGCCACCCTCCCCCTCTCCATCCCCTAGTAGCAGAGAGAGTGCAGGACAGAGGGGTTGTTTAGTTGAATATGTCAGTCTGTCTGACTCACTGATCTTTAATCTGTGCAGGTTAGAGTCTGTGGTCCCGACCATGGCTCTGAAATATCAGCAGCCTGACTGTGTTGTGTGTGGGTTAATCCACGGAGCTGTCCATGGTGCTGAAGTAACACACATATATGTAAATTGAGTCTTTTTCTCTGAGTCTCACCCTTTTGTCGGTTTCATCTTGGATCTATAACACAAAAGAGTGAATTCGATGCATTTTAAGTAAATAGGGTTTATTTCATTGACATGGTTATTAAGCATTTTACCAGGTTATTATGAATTTGAGACAAATAGGATTTATTTATGATAACTACATAAATCTAGTTATGTTTGAAACACATCAGGTTTATTAGTTCTTTACATTTGTTCATGTTTGACTAATAAATATGCATCATGTAGTATGTTTGTGTTAAAACTGTGTCATCCAAATGGATGAAAATTTTCTATGCAATTAAAATACATAAATCCTAAATTTTAGACTTAAATGTTTTTTGAGTTAACATAATCTTCCTCAATCAGTGGAGATCATGTGATACGACTGCGAGCTCTGTAACAGCTACTGAATGGACTTTGTTTGCCAGCTGATAATGACTGATAATGACTATTTCATTACCATCATCACAACTGCTTAGTTTTTGTTGACTAATTAGACTAATTAGACTCAATGGATTATTAATGGTTGAGCACTCATTTAAGTATCATAAATAGTAAAATTGTAAATAACAACTAACTTTGGCTAACTCTGTTAATCCTTTCATTTAATTCTACTCTATTTATTATCTTCTCTTGCTGACGGTTCCCCAACAAAATGTATTTTTCCTCTTGCCAGACCAGTATTATACTGAGGAAGTTCATTTATAAAGGTAAATAAATAAGCAAATAATATCATAAAGTAAAGACTGCAGCTGTATCTGAAAATGACAGTAGATTATGATGAGACAGAGGGGTTAAAGAAAGCATAGAATTATTCATCTTTTATGAAGCTTGATAAAACAACAACAACAAAAAGTTTTTTTACTTGTTTACTTTTGCTCTTAAATATAAAAGTAAACCCACTCAATTAAATTAAGCCAAAACCAAAAGGGTACAGTCTAAAGTAAAGTACGGAGCTCCACTTGCGTGCAGTATTTCTACAATCAGCCCTCTTGATCTTACATCGATTGCATGGCAAAATTTGCAGTAAAAAGAAAAACTGTATGAATAAAATAAAATATATATATACTGTATATACAAATAAAATGTAGTTTGGATTTTAGCATATCTAAATAAAATATAAGTGAATTTAATTCAACATAAAAAAAGGCTCTTTGCTGTTCAAACTGCAAATGAAGAGGCTGAGCTTCCCTCCAGGCAGAAGGAGGTGAAGGAGGTGTGTTTTTAGTGACGGAGGAATATAAATCTTCATGTTCAGCACTACAAGAAGTTTCAGTAAACGAGGTCCAGCTAACTGGAAGCTGCGTTCACATTACTCACCGGATGATTCATCCACCGTGTGAGAGCTCAGTGACTCGACATGTAGTGAAACACTGAGATCATCCAGAGAGAAGCTTTAAAAAGAAGGGCCGCACATCTTTAACTCAGTTTGTATTCAGTTTTGAACCAGCAGCAGTGTCCGGGGTTCCACCTCCCAATCTTCTGCTTCAAAAATATGGGCCAAGGCTGACTCTGTTGCGTCTGTTATCTTATTAGCCAGACGTCTAATTTTACTGTGGTGGAAATCACCTGCACCCCCCTCTCACTCCTCATGAATCAAGGACAATCTCTGTGTTGTTAAAGTGGATAAAATTAGGTGTTCTATAAATGGTTTACTTGCCAAATTTAATAAAACGTTGTTCCACATGCTGAGGAGCTGGAATCTCCTGTTATTCTGCCTTAATGTATCTCAGGCGGGTTTAGAATGTTATTTTTTCTATTATATTTTTGCCTTTAACTATATTTGGTGACCAAGGTGTACATTTCATTTTACATTTGATGTTAGTTATGTCTTTTTTTTTACTGCATTGTACTGACAGATATATTGGTCAACCAATATTATCAGCTCGATCGCCTATCACAGCAATTTTGCTATCAGTGTTTGTATTGTCTGATTACACTGATATAAAACTTGTAGATTGCAGATTGTTTGTTTGTTTTAAGTTTTTTTTAAATCAGCATTTTATGTATATTTGATCCCTTTTATTTATATCAGTGGAATTTAATTTATTTTTTTATAGGGACCAAATGATACTAGAATTTTGGGGCCAATGCTGATAATAATACAAGGCGAGTACAAAAAAATCCTACATTGATATATTGGCTGATATCATAATGATCCCACAAATGTAGTTATCAAACACATGTGACAAAAACATGTAATAGAGGCAGAATATTTTACAGTTTAACAATAAACTGTATTGTCCAAAATGATTTTTTGGTATAAAATGCTGCCTATATAACTAAAAATAAAAAAAGAATAAAACAATCTGTATTATGTTATGTCAAAAACAAGTTTTCATATTCACACATATCAGACTATATAACTGTGGTAGTTCAACATCGGCCTGTTAACACTGGCTGAGAGATATATCGGTTGGTCCCTTATTTTTTTTTAAATAAAATTATTAAAACATACATAGTGAAAGTTGACTATTCCAGTGCCCTTATGTCATTTTGGGTTTTATACAAATATTGGCTGATATACTGATATTCAAATTCCCTAATATCTGAAAGCATCAGTCAGGGTCTAATTTGTTCTTAATTTGATGCACATGTTCTGTTTTCCTTGATGTATGTTACACTTGACACAACACTGAAACTTGAAAAGCAACTTTTTTTGACATTTGCATGTTGTTGAAAATCTAATAAACAAATCTGAGAGACAAAAAGAAAAGCTGGACCACAGCGGTTGTGCTGTTTTTGTGTCAAAAAAGAATGACAGCAGTGTTAACCAGGCCCACGATCAACACTTCACTAATGACTGTACAGTACGAACGATGTATTGATCAACTTTAAGACAAGACAAGACAGGGCCTGATAGGATAGGACACAAAAGGACATGACAGGACGAGAAAAAAAAGGCAAAACCAGGGCTTGAGAGGACATGATAGGACACTTGATTAATCCCTGAGGAGAATTTCAAATGTCACAGGGACGAAGCAACCAGGTCAGGACTGTCGACGCCAGAAAAAGCCACAAATTAAAACACAGCACACACATTGTTAATAGTGCAGCTGGTAGTGAGCAAACAGAAGAGCAGCATAGATGTCTATGCCTATCTACAAATATAAGTATGTAGATTCTATATATAAACATATATTCTCATTTTTGTTCATATTTATTGCTGTAGACTCTTTTCAGAATTTCCTCCCTAGACTAATAAATAGTTCCCAGTAACAAAGCTGGATTACCGACCCGGCTCGTTGTGCAACAACCCCGGGGGGCCCTAAAAAACCCCCATGTTCACTGTGCGGTAATTTGTAGTAATAACGGGAATGTGCATGACTCAAGGGTCATCTCATCTGATGTGACTGGGGCCTTAAGATGGCTCCTGCTATATTACATGATCTGGAGACCCTCTCTTGAGTGTTGAGAGTTCCGCTTGTCCGATAAAAAAAAAGCAAGATCCTGTAACTCATTATAATAAGAAACCTTCTCAGAATAATGACATAGATATTAAATCAATTAATTTAATGTAATTAATTCTATACATGGACATACAAAGTCATTATTTTGAGCATGCTTTTCATAATCTTGGGATACTAACTCATTATTTTAAGAAAGTTTCCAATTATAACAACCTGCAGATTTGCCTTGGGGGGCACCAAACAGGTCAATCTGGCCATGTCACAGTGAGGTCTGTGGTTGGGCCTAAATATCTGGACACTATTTCTGGAAATTTCTTTGAAGTTTTTCAAATGTAAAATTTCAAACCTGTAAGCAGCACAAAATACCATCCCAAATTTGGGGGGTGAGTAGCATTGTAGCATTTAGCTTCTCTAAGCCAGGGAAAGATGTTTTTTGAGGAGACCAAAAACCGAGCTAAAACTGCAGCAAAGTGAATATTGGACCGACATTCATAAGATCGCCAGGAACATGACTTTATTTTGTGTCTGTTGGATGTGTAATTGTTTGCTATCACATTAGCTATAGCTAGCCTGTGAACTATGAAACCAAAGCAGAACAAATCCTCACATGTTGGAGCTAACTAGACACAAATTTATTGATTATCAAAACTGTTGTCAGTTAATTTTCTGTCAGTAAACTAATTGATGAATTTGATAACACAGGTCTTCTTCAAGGCAATCATATTGATATGAAAAAGTAAGATAAACACAGGTGTTACCAGTAATAGGCCACCAACTGGTTCTGTTCCATTTAGTGTGGCATAGCCTCTCCATTAATACAATAGCAGCACTCTAACCTCCTATTTGTTATGATAAAACGCTACACTGGCATAAATATCCCACAGTGCAATGCAGTATAGACGACAACAACAACGTAACAGACAATGGCGGACAGCCACCAAGGTAGCACTGGTGTAGTGGCAAAAATGCTTCAGTTGACCTTACCTAAGTCCCGCCCCTTTTTGCTCATGACCCAATAACAATTAAGCGTACTTAGTATCTTAGACAACTTCCTCCATTCCCTGTAACAACATAAATAATGACACAACAAACATAAAACAACATAAAGCGTTACAATTTAATTTGGCTAACCAATCTTAGCAAAATGTTTGTTAATGAGATACCTAATGATTGATGTAGATTAACTCGCTAGTGTTTTGTTATCATTAGCTAATTCTTTTATAGGTCCCCCAGTAACATCTTTTAACCATCTTCAGAATTTGGTTTTCTTTTCAACTTAGACGAGTGTGGCACATAGCATGTCTAATCAAAGAAAAAAGGAAAGGAGAAAGTTGATCAAGGTACCAAGAATGCTCAACTGTCACTGGAAGACAGAGCAAAAAAAGGGGCGGGACTTAAATGCAAGTAAGGTTTCACTATGCTAGGTGAAATACATTTTTAAAAATTAATTCATTGTTGGCACGGGTTACCACATTTACGTGTCTCCAACCAACAAGGAGACCCTCTGCAGGCGATATGATAAGTGTTGACCAGTGTGTCCAAAAAGATACATATTTACACAAAAGTGTGCTGGATGATAGTACACATTTGGGGTATGTAGTACGTGGGAGGGCCTGTGTGATTTCAGATGCAGCATAAGTAATGAAGTCTTATAATTATTTGGGTGAAATGCTCATTAAATTACAGTTTTGAAGTGATAGCAGTTTGGTTGGAACTCGGTGACAAAAATATGGTAATATGAACACCTTTTACGGTTTTATGACTAATATCCAGCTCAGTGATGCTTTTTGAAAACAAAACAGGTGTACTGTCTCTTTAAGGGCTGTCACTGCTCGCTCCTCGCGAGCCTCCCGCTGCTTGTTATTTTCTGCAACAAGATGGCTGTCGTTCCTGAGAGCAGAGTCCTCACTTTCAGCGTTTTTAAATGGAGCTCTTACTCCTCGACGTATTTACCTGAGTGAGTAATGCACACGGTAGTTGGCCCGGCGGGTGCATTAGATTTTGCGCCTACAGGTGGTCTTTTGTCGCCTCAGTGCACCAGTGTTTGTCCCAGCCGGCCCGACTGGCCTAGCTCTCGTCTGCGAGCCGAGCCAGCTAACGTTAGCTTTGTGAGCGGTGATAGGGGCGTTTGGTTTTATCGACTCGGCCGCCCGGTAGTGATGTTTCTAAGGAAATATAGGTTTATGAGTGAACATATGTCGATAGGAAATGATTTAGACATTCTTTTGGCACTTGTAGTTATTTACCAGTGCCATTGAGATCATTAAATAGATACTGGTTTGTCTTAATGTATTTACTTTCTGCTGTAGGTGCGTTGTTTACATTAATTTGCCTTTTCTTCCCTTAAGAAGAGCTTGTTTGGGTTCAGGAGTCCTCATTACTACGTATTGACGATAGTCCAGCAAATCCTCTGCAACTTCAGACTGATTTGTGGTCAAAACAGTGCCTTATTTTAAAAGTGAATCCCGTTGTGCGCAGCCCGGCACCCTTGTACGTCAAAAACGAGCGTCCACTTTAGCTAACTGGACTCTAGAGCTAAAGTAGGTAACTAACGTTAGCTTTAGCTGCCGTTATCTAATCAAAGAGCTGTGTTTTAGCAACCACAGCTAATCAGCTTGTTTACCGGCTACTTGAAACTGGTGTTATGAAATGAACTGTGACACTTCATGGTTGACACGCAGCAATAAACACGTCTAAACGTTATAATTAACATCTGAAATAGCGCATAGTTTTAGAGCATTCGCCTGTTGCTGGTTCAGCACTAAACACTGTTTAACTGTAGCTGCTTAATGTTAGCAAGCTAACAACAACAGTCTGCTAGCTTACACTAACCAACGTTACTGTAATAAATGAATTGCACTTGCGAGCACAATCTAGCTGGACTGCATAAGCATTGTTATTGTTATACAAAACCTTTCCCGCTGTAGCTAGTTTATATACACACACAGAATTCATTCTGCTATGTAGTGAATTGTGATTCAATGTGTCATACGTGTCATAACTTGGATGTAATGTTGCCTGCTGCTAAAGTAACCCTCCCTTTATCTCCATGTGTGTTTTTTAGGAATATCTTGGTGGACAAACCTAACGATCAGTCTTCCAGATGGTCTTCTGAGAGCAACTACCCTCCACAGGTACAGTAGGGTTGCTGCTGTTTACAAAACTGTCTCTTCACTTGACTGTACTGTTCCAGATGGAGCTGGACACAGGAATTGACAGTGTGCAATGAGAACAAATTGTGAAGTTCATTGAAGCCTGTAATTTGTTTATACTATAGGTGTGTAATGCACCGCACTAGCACCATTCTTTGAGTCACTGCCAGTTCCCACATGTTTCTGGTTGCTTTACAAGCTTATTTTAGCTATAGCCAGTCAGGCCACTGACCTGTTTAGATTTGATCAACAGAAACAAGGCCAGTACAAATATATAGCAGCCATGATCAGAGTCATGCTGCAGATCAGGACTTACTTTTTCCACTAGTAGCACTGGTACTACCAACTGAAAAAGTCAGGAGCACCTCGTGAATCAACATGCAACTCCCGGATGCTCAAAGCAAAATTCTTCTAAGTGGCCTTACCTGACCTGTGAGCCATAACTATTTGCGATTGCCACATAGTTACGCCTGACACTCATGCTCCGGTGACGGTGTACTTAGGGGTTATTTGGGGTAGCAGAGACACTCCGTGGTGCATTGGAATTTTATAATTGTAACACTATTTCTTATTTTGCCATTTTAATTCTACTTAAATTCTCTGCCTTATTATAGTTTCCTCACAGATCACTTTAATCTGTTCACCTTGCTTTTCCCGTAAAGGGACAGTTCCCCCAGAATCAAAAATACATATTCTTCCGCTGGCCTGTAGTGCTGTTTATTTGTCTAGATTTTTTTGGTGTGAGTTGCCAAATTTTGGAGATATTGGTTGTAGAGGTGTTTGCCTTCTCTCCACTTTAATGGGATTGAATAAAATCTGCAAAGATTGTTTTTTCTATTCATTTATCTATCTATTTATTTATCTTTAGGTTGTGAACAAAATAAGACATTTGAGACAAGACATCTTGGGCTTTGGGAAACACTGATTGACATTTTTCACCATTTTCTGATTATTTTTTTTTTAGACCAACCAGCTAATTGATTAATTGATTATAACAATAATAATTACATGCAGCTGTAGACTAAATGAGACTCGGCTTGTGGTTCTTAAAGAGCTAAAGAAAAAAAAACATATAAACAATTCAAAACCAGTGTCTCTTTCCAAAAAATCATGACCACAAGATAATCCACACACCTTGTTGTGAACACGGTCATGTAAGAACTACTTTCTCTCTGCACTGCAATCTATTAGAACTACTTTCTTTTCTGCTAGAAAGAAAGTAGTTCCTATGTGAAACTGCTTACAACAATTATATAATTACTGGATTATCTTGAATAACCAGGTCATGATTTCTGGAAAGAGACAGTGCTGTTTAGTTTTTCAAATGCAATTTGTGGTGCTTTGAGCACCGAGAGCCGAATGTCATTTTGTCCTATTATATTAGAGAGAAGGCAGAAATCTCTACAGCTGATGTCTCCAAAACTTTGCAACTCACACCAAAAAATATCTAGACGGATAAATAGCAAGTTATTTTCCCTCACACATCTGCATGTCTCTTAGTGCACACACACCAGCTTGCTAAACCCCACTTTTTCTGTTTCTCTCTCCCTGTATATGTCTGATCTGTTGGCTTTCTTGGTCTCTAATATGTTTTGGGTTCCGTTTTCACAACCACAGGTGGAGCTGCATGATGATGCAGAGTATAGAAATGCTCGAAACAAACAACATCATAGAGCAAAAGTTGTTTGAAGTGAGATAAAATCAGCAGGGTACAATATGAAATTTACCTTGGTGATGTAAGAGAAGCAAACATTTTGAGAGATGACTTTCTCTTTATTTAACTTTTATTTCTGATTCAGATAATAAACGTGTCATTATGTTGTAGTTACTCCGAGTGTGCTGTGGTAAAAGTCAGTCATTGATTAAAGCATTTATTTTGGGAAACAAAAGATTTCATATCCTAACTGGTAGTGAGACTGTCTCTACTATGTGCTTTAAGTCCCCACCCAGCAGTATGCAGGTATGAGGTGTCTGCAGCCTTCAAACAGTGAAAGTAGTTTCTCATTGTGTCTCTTGAACTCATTGAACCACTGCAGCAGCGCTGTGGCAGGCAGAGTTTGAGGTCAAATCTGAAAGTTTGTGTTGTACGGTGAGAGGAAATGAAGTCTTTCAAAACAATGGTTAACCACTCACCAGTCGTACGATGTTTACGTGTGGTGAAGCTGAGTGGTATAGTTTGGCTGAGAACCATGGAAATAAGCAAAAAAACAAATCTAGAGTGTGATTGTTGAGGCAGCATTTTGAGTCTAGCATAAGTTATCATCGGATTGTCTGATAACTCAGGCTCAGTCACATTTGCCATTTAATTACATTGCATCATTACATTATTAATTACATTAATTACATTATTTGCTGTGCATGTCTCATCTGTTGGTATTGGCCTATCAGTTTCAAAAAAGCAATATTGGTGTGGGAGTGGAAATGATTAGTTGGTTAATTGGTTGGTTGGTCAGCAGAAAATGAATTAGAGGAAGGGGTGGGTGATATTAACGAAAATTAAAAAAAAAAAAAAAAAAAAAAAAAAAAGCTGATGGTATTAGATCGTGGTTTTGCCAAAATATAAAGGGATACTCCTCTCAAACTCCAAATAGGAATGAAAAAGACTTACAGGCCTACATGTGTTTTGGGAGGAGTAGTCTCCTCCATAAAGTAGGTTGCTGCATCTGCGATGACGCTCTTCTCTCACTGCAAAAAATGTCTGACAGGGGCTACATGTTTGTGATGAGATCTGACAAAACAGATTATGCAAACTGCCTATATTTCCTCACTTGGAGAATAAAAAAGTGGAGGTGTGTTGTTCCTGTGCTCGCTGAAGCACTACACCTAAGTAATAATTTCTGTGTCCTTTCCCCATCTGGGCACACAGGGGATGTGTTCATACATAACAAAACAATAGTTTAAGTTCTAATTGAACATGGCTGAATTAAATCCCCCAAAGCTCCTTTCAGTACTGTGGATAGCGCCACTCGGCCAGACCTGCCAATTAATGTCATTCTTGCAAGTCACTGTTTAATTCAGCTCTATGTGCAGTGAGAATACTGAATAGAGAATAATCACAGGTTGTTCACTTAGATTATTTTTAATCATGCTATTTTTATTTTTTATTTTATATGATCTATTTGGTATATTTCCAACCAGACATTTTGGCTGATCTAATTTTCTTCTGCCAGCCAAGTACACGTAATACCATCTCAGACTTGCCAATGTTGAGATGTCAAAAATAGGACGGATTTGAGTCTCAAAAATTGCTTCTTACATTCTGGTGACTTTTAAAGAATGAAAATAATAAGTATACTGCAACAGCATTTTTATATTAAATAATTTTAATCTGTTAATTCTTAGAAAAGATTACAGAATAATTAATCCCTTTAGCATGAACTTTGGTAAATCAGTAGCATAAACTAATATTCATCAGTTTTCTTTTTTTCATTTGGTTTTTGCCCTGCCCCTAAAAGAAAATTGATGTGGCAGATTTTACAGAATGCATGCTTTTCCTTAAAACTTTCAGCAAGAAACAGGAATTCTTCTTAGGAAATCTGGTTTTGTGCAGCTTTATTGTTTTTCGGGTGGAAGCAATAGGTTTGTAGAATCTTGTAGGGCTTACACACGCTGTACAGTGTCAGAAACAGGTTGTGATGATGAAAAGGGGTGGGGGGGTGGTGGTGGTGGGGGGGGGGGGGGGGGGGGGGGGGGGGGGGGGGGGGGGGGGGGGGGGGGTGTAGAAATTTGTCAGAAATTTTGAGAAATACAGGAGAATTGATGTCCTGGAAGTGAATAGGGGGAGGGCAATGGAAAAACAGGAGAAACTGGGAGAGTTGGCTGAAAACTTAATCCCTGACTATTCTTAAGAGCTGCTTTGTAAAAATAATGTTTATTATATTAGAAAAAAATATTCCAAGTATGAAAAAAACAACCTAATTGTCTTAAATAATTTTACAGTATAATAGGTTTGTACTCACAAAACTACATATTGTAGCTGATATGGTTGGGAAAATATGGCACATTAGTTTTGGCTTCTGAAAACCACATCAGCTTTAACAAAACAGTAAATCCCTGTGAGTGCCTGACCTAAAGATACGAAAGGCTTTACTAAGAGAAAGGACTTCTCAGTGTCTAAAGAACACTGAGGCAGGGCGTCTAGGAAATGTTCACACAGCTCATATATCATTGTTCATAAGGAAACTCCCAGTGTTGGCACATTTTATTTATATCAGACGAGTAGGGCTGCAAGTCATGATTATTTTCATTGTCGATTAATCAGTCAGTTATTTTCTCGATTAATTGATTAAAAGTTGTTAGTTAAAAATTTTCGGAAAATGGTGAAAAATGTAATTCATTGTTTCCCAAAACCCAAGATGATGATTAATTTAACAATCAATTAATATTGGATTAATCATTGCAGCTCTATAAACGAGTACCATAACACAGCGCTTAACAATAACATAGTGGTCCATTTCACACTGTCACTTGCCGACACATGGCTAGAACCGTTTGCTTCTCCTTTATCAAGCAGTTCAGGCAAAGTGTGAGCCAGAGCGTCGGTAAATGATGACCTTGATCATATGATTCATCGTAGGAATTGACGGGACAATGTGGCTGTTTTAAGCCTAACATTTTCTAATACTCATGACAAACTGTGGTAAAAGGACATGATCAATGCCTGGACAGGAGAGTCAGAGGTCAGCTTTTATTTTTTATTGATGATAAAAGTTGTGGAAAGGCTTCTGAATGACATCAGTGCTTATAAGTTTCATCTAAGATAAATATAGATTAAAGCTCAGGACATGGATTGATAGATTATGTGTCATTTCTGAGTGGATGTGAAAACATGGCTCCCTGGGGTCTGTTAAATGCTTTCCAGTTTCACATTTGATCAATGTTCCAGCCTGTGGTCTCCACTCGTTCTGGCCTAATGGCCACTGGTGATTTGTCATTAGATGTCCCGGCTTGTTAGAGCGCCGGTGACATGTGGATGCGGCTCATAGATTGTGTGTAATGCCACTTACCTGACGCAGTAGATTGACCCCGCTGTAGTCATTTAGATAATGAGCAAATCTTTTCACAACGCCTGGCCTGCCATAAGCACCGGCAATTTCCTGCAGTCTCCCACGCACACACACACATTAATAGCCCCATAACTCTGCTCTTTGACTTCAGTTGGTTTCACCTCTCCTCTCTCCTTTTCTCCCTTTTTCCACAGTTTTTAATCTTGAAATTGGAAAGGCCGGCGATTGTTCAGAGCATCACCTTCGGGAAGTATGAGAAGACTCACGTCTGCAACCTGAAGAAGTTTAAAGTGTTCGGTGGGATGAGTGAAGAGAACATGACAGAGCTTTTGTCCAGGTAAGACATCCCGGCTTGTGTCAGTCCAGCTGTTTATTTTTTGTGATTATTGCGGTCTGAAAATACTCATTTTTCACTTGCAGTGCCATTTCCAGCCTTTTGTTACAGACATTTGTATTGTTTGTTGCTTGTTGGGAGAGAAAAGCCTCAGTAGATAACTTCTGGGGAAATAATGTCCCACAGGTAATAAAGTATCTGCAGAGAAGTTGGATTATTGATGTCTAGGACTGATTTTGTTTGACCCGGTCTTATAGCATTGTTTCTGAATCAACCAGATTGTTATTGGCACTTATACTGGCCTTAAATACATGATTTTTCCCCTATAGGAACAAAACAACCCACTAAGGCATTGGTTCAAAGTTCCGCTTTGTGTTTCACAAACTGGGACATTTTAGACATTTGTCACTGAAAAGGCAGCACCCAGACAAACATCATTTTTATGTGCCGTTTAGTAGGTGAGTGGAGTTCATTTGTGGGTCAGAAAACAATAGGAAAAAGAGCAGCTATTATTGGTTTTCTTCCACATTCAGATGAAATGACTTTTAAAGGTCAGTATAAGTAAATTAATGGAAGAGACCCACCTGGTAGGAGGTCGACAGAATAGAGCAAAGACAACAGACTGCATGATGCAGCGAAACATTGCTTTTATTCCTAGAGAAAATCATTTATAGTCATATTTGAGCAATTGAAACACCACTGGAGTACTTAAAACTTTGATTTAGTTCCGTCCAGGAAAGTATTGCCAAAGCAGACAAACGTGTAATTTTACAGATTATTAAGTCTCATAGTGGAAAAGGCCTATATGAAGTGGTTGGGCTGTTGTTTAGATATGTCTGGTGCACATTAAAAAGTCACCACTTTTTGTGTGGATGTCTAATAACTGTTGATTGTAAGTGTAGTTGAGTGCAGCAATACAATGCTCACTATGTGCTCTATTCAACCAAGGGTGCACAATTAATTGAAATATTGTAGATATTGTAATATGGCCAAGGGCAATATCCAAATTGCAGATGCTGATACAGGAAAAATGACAGTGTGTAATAAAACAGCATTATAATGAAGTACTGTAGTGCTGCAGAGACGCTCTGGCCTACAGATGTAAGAAAAAGTGTAGCAAATTTTGTTCATTTTCCTTAACCAATTAGAGATGCCATGATACCAGAAATTTAGTTGTTGATACCAAAATCAGTAAATTTCCACTTTTTGCATTATTATTTTTCTTTGCCGCAAAACTCTTCTGAGCCTCTTGGACAAAAGACTGACGGGGATATTTATTCTGCTTGACACACGGTCAGGGGAGCATGTCGCCATGTCTGGAAAGTAATGCAAAAGTGACTTCTGCTGCTGAACTTTGAATATGAGTTGAACTCAGATTGCAGCAGTTGTTTAAATTTACAGACATGGTGAGAGACAGAACGCTAATGTTATGTTTTGTCATTGTTGATGACTGGACGGTAGGTTACGAGCTATGTTTACATGACGTTAGCCGTAAACACTTAGCCATTACAAACGTTGCTGGACATAAGTGCCAGCACAGCAGTGCAGCTGTCTGAGACAAAACTAATGGTAACATGTATTTCAGGAGAAGAAGAACACTTTCAATACACTGTTAATGTAACATTCACATGAAACTCACTCACTCACTCACTCACTCACTCACTCACTCACTCACTCACTCACTCACTCACTCACTCACTCACTCACTCACTCACTCACTCACTCACCCTCTGAATGTCTGTCTGTCAGCTGCTTCACTAGTCATTAAGTTGCAAGTGTTGCCTCCTTTTGTCTGCAAAGTTTGATGGCACCGTTTTCATGCTGTTTATTGTGAATGTATTATTAATCTGTGATGATCTGCCTCGAACACATAGTCGCCTACTTCCATACACGACTCTGTTTACCGTTTTATTTTTGCATTTCCACTTCCTTTGGTACTTCAACAAAATAAGTTCCGTCATGTTTTCAATATTTTGGCATCGACTTGGTACCAAAGTATTGGTTCTCATGACATCCCTAATCATAATCAGTTATTCATTAATAATTGCTAAGATAAAAAACAAATTGACAGTTTTGTACAGAAATATTATAGGAATCGGACAAATTCACAATCTTAAGCCAGACTTGGTTGAATTTGTATTAAATTCTTGAGATTTACAAATTCCTGGAGGAACTGTACTTTGGAAAAGCAGAAGAAACAATTCCTTATGCTTTTGTTCGAGCACATTTAAAATCATTTATCTAAATTCTGTTTTTTTACACATGCTGCTTTTTCATTTATGTTCCAGCTCTGGTGATACCTTGATCATTTATAGAATATATCTTGCTCATACATACTTCCACATGTAGTAGGGGTGTAAATCACAAGTTTCATCACAATACAATGCTATATCAATTATTTTGGACAACAATTCAATATTTGCTGTTGTTACAAAGTCTGCCACAATATGACTAAGGCCTGTGATGGATATCAGTCAATGACATGTCCTTGCAAAAAGCAGCTAAATTATGATTCAATCATTTTGAAGACAGAACTCTTTCAGACATTAGTGACACAGACATGTCATGGGAATTTCAAAAATAAGGCTTTTCTTAAAGATGACCATATAGATTGATATTTTCACTTTGCGGTGATCTTGTTGAACCTCGTTGATACTGTATTATTTTTTGCCCAATAATATATGTGGAAACTGAAAGTTCTCTCAGTAATTTTTGGATCACACCATCCACGTACTCCTTCAGTTTCATAACATCAGCAGACTGTCTGTTTTCCTGTGTCCAGACCTTCGAATTCGCCCATTCCACAAAGTCGACTGATTCTCTCAATATGGAGTGTTTACAATTCAGTCTGTTATCAGGCAACCTGTTTGTTTAAAAACGAGGCCAAGCTGACAAAAAAAGTTTGGTTAATTGCCAGATTTGGATGACTATCAAAAAATCTACCAGCATATGGATGCAGTTGGCATCTCCACCCAGTAATCTAATTAGTGAACCAGCTTCTCCTTCTCTTCCAGTGGCCTTAAGAATGACTACAACAAGGAAACATTCACTTTAAAGCACAAGATCGACGAGCAGATGTTTCCCTGCAGATTTGTCAAAATAGGTAAGAGCTGATTTGGTTTGTCTGCTGTCTGTGGCTGATTTTGATAAGATGCACACTGAACCTTTCTGTTTCATTCAACTGTTTTCCTCTCTTCTCTGCATTTGTGTCTCAGTGCCTCTGATGTCGTGGGGTCCTAGTTTTAATTTCAGCATCTGGTACATCGAGCTGCATGGTATCGAAGATCCTGACGTGGTGCAGCCCTGCCTTAACTGGTACAGCAAGGTGAGCACTCAGCGGTTCAGGAAGAGTAGATTGCAGATTCAGCAGGCCTCAGTATGTAATTAGATTGATCAATCAGATGACAGGAGAATTCAACATGTGCAACAAGTACCTCTGAGGGTGTCTCCTAACAAGAGAAGTGACCTTGACGAAGGTTGTGATCACACCTACAGTTTGTTTTCTTTCATCTAACCAGTGGATTTGCTACATTATTGTAAACCATTGCTTAAAGCGATATTCCACTTTGTGAGAATAAGCCATTCAGTATGTACTCACCACTATGCCGATGTGATGATGGGTGAAGATCTTCAGTTCTCAAAACAATCCTGGAGTTTTAGGAGAAACAGGGTAGCAGCCTCATCCAGTACAATGGCAGTGAATGGTGACCACGGATAAAACGTTAAAAAAAGAACACAAAACAAACACAAAATGTCTCCATCCTGCTTCTGTGGTGTAATCCAAGTCTCCGCGAGCCGCG
>JAJHUR010073614.1:0-47392 GCA_027495735.1 Lutjanus campechanus
TCCCTTTAATTTCTGTGTGTTTATGTCCTGGTCCCATCCCCTCTCTCTTTCCTCCCTTTTTCCACCCTGGTCTCTGGGCAATAAGGATTAGAGTGGCGGGGCCATAAGCAGTCTATTTATATCAATGACAGCCTATGGAAGAACAGCAGGCTGTGGCTTAGCACATTAACACACAAAACTACAGTATAAAGCGGATGCCAGCAGACGTGTATTGATCAAAGCTTTAAAAGCTTGAGGATGAGATGGAGATGTACCTTACATCACCCCTGTTAAATAGAGAACGAGTCCCAGGGTGCTTAGACTCATCTGTCCAAATATGTGCTGGGGTTGTGAGTCCAGCAGTTGCATTATGTCTTCAAAGGCTGGTCTGCTGACGTGCAGGTACAGAGAGCAGTTTGGCAGAGTATTGAGTATGCTTGGCTCTGATTAATGGTGATGTTGTGAAGGCTTTGTTTTGAATACCAATCACTACTCAGTGGTCCCTTGTTCTTGACTGGTGTATCACGTGGCACTGTCGGGGTTTTCAAATGTCAAACATATTCAGAGGAAGGACAGATTACAACAACATGAGTTACCTCGCTGGACTGGTTGACTCAAGGGGGGCAACAGGGACCCCCATGTTTGAAAAAAAATGCTGTGAAAGTGCCGTCTCGGATGCCCCTATGTTAGGTAAAACATGATAAAGTGTCCTCTAAGGTGCCCTTCGAGTGAAGACAACACAGTGAAGTGCTCTCTGGGTGCCCTTCCAGTGTATAAAACGTGATCAAGTGCCCTCTAGGGTGCCCTTCTGGTAAAAAAGGCGTGGTGAAGTGCCCTCTAAGGTGCCTTTCCAGTGGACAAAACCTGGTGAAGTGCCCTTCCTGTGGACAAAGCCACATAGGCTTTCCTACATCCTAGAAAAATTAACTCTACATTAGTTGTCACTTTAGTTTAAGTCACATAATAATACAATTTTAATCTACAGCAGGAATTAGAACTGTTTCATAACTTTCAGCGCTCTGATACCCCACTGCATACAGCTTTTGCCCTTTTTATTTTTTCGCCCCAGCCTCTCAGACAACCTGAGTCCACCACTGCCTCACTGACTCACAGAGGTCTTGTGCATTTTTTCCATCCATGCTCTTTATCGCGTCACTTGGAAAGAACATGAGTTAAATTTTATGAGGGCATAGTGACACTAAGCAAGTTCCCAAGTGTCATTCTTGCTATGGTTGCACTTTGCCTTATCTCATCAAGTCTTATCTAAATTGGCCACCAGGACAGACAACCAGTCTCTAACCTGAGATTTATCCATGTCACACTGCAAGTGTTCTTTATACTCTGCCTCCTCAACATCCTTCGTTTTCCTTGCCTGACCCCTTTCCCCTTTTAATCCTCCCTCCTTGTTGTATGCCTCTCAGCGTATCATACTCCAGCTCTTCCCTTGTTGACAGTGCCAGATATGTGTCTATGCTTGGTGGGCCGTCTCCAGACAGGTTATAAATAACTAGCAGAGTTTTTGCTTCATGTCCTGAGAGCTCTACTTTCTTCTCACACTTGAGGAACCATGGGAAAAGAATCTTTCCCTTACGCACATGGCACTCATAATAACAGACACGGTTATACATAAAACCTCCGAGCACATGTGCCCGTTTGCAAGCTCTGCACAAACATACAGACACAGTTATGCATGCACACACAGAATAAACCTCGGTGGCTTATACAGTAAGGTTGCAGTACTAAAATAGCAAGGTTAAAAGAACAGGGGCACTGTTTATAATGAAATGTTAACTTACGTTACATAACCTGCACTGTGGGAATGCAGAGTACATTTCTACTGTCATGTAAGTATGGGAAACTTGCTGAAACAACAGAATGGGATAAAAGTCTGGGAGAGCGAAAAATAGAAGGAACAAGAAAACAACCACACTGGAGAAGTAAAATGAGGAGAGGGAGTGGAAAAAGAGTTCATCGGAAAAGCATTATTTTTCTCCTCTTGACAGATTGACGAGGGAGGGGTTATGTTATGGGTACATGAAGGGGTTGGTGTGAGTTTATGTGTAAAGGAGCGACGGTGAAACAGCGTTAATGTGGACTATAGTTGGGAGTCGGGGAGAATTCGGGGGTTGGCAGGTCAGACTCTGCTGACACACTGGGATCAGCGATGGGATTGTTTCCATTGGAAAGAATTCCAAGAATGAGCTAGAAGAGCTATCAGTGACTTCACTCAGACGGCTCTGACAACAGTTTTAATACATAGCCAGGCACACACGCTCTCACACACACATTTAAAGATACTGCCAACAATGGTGTGTGAGACACACTCCGTTCCCCTATGTCACTGAGTACTCAGTGACTCTCACTCAGTAATCATCTTACCATTTGCAACACGAGTGCTGTCACCTCTGACCACAAGATGGAAAAAGATTACTTTCACACAAGAGACACAAGAGATAAAGTGTTTCAAGGAGCTGTAAGTGAGAATTTTTCTTTAGTTTACGGTTCAGTATGTAAAATGTAAAGGGATGCTAGTATATAAGTATGTTTACATAAGTGTATAAGTGTAAGAATCATAGTGTTTTTGTTACTTTAGAATGAGCCATTTATATCTCCAGAGGGGGCGGGTCCTCCTCCATGGAGGTCGCCTTGTTGCACTGCCATGTTTTTACAATGGCCCAGAATGGACAAACCAAACACTGGCTTTAAATAGGGCATTTCATGTTTTTCAAGGCCACTTTAGGTTTTCCTACACTCTTGGAAGGGGAGGGTGCAGTAAGGTGTTTGCAATCTGCAAGCTCACCACTAGACGTCACTAAACCTTACACATTGGTCCTTGAAGAAATAACAGTTTCGGCATAATGTCAAAGATGTCTTTGTATTGTATCCACTATTTTTATATTGTGTCCACTGATGTTAGAATGCTAACCAGCTAGCCCCGGTGGAAGAAGTAGTGCTTTTCTGAGAAATCACGTTTGGTGGCAATGAAAAAAGTGATAGAAAGAGAAGCAAAACTACATGGCTTGCAACCACTATAAATAAAGATGGAAAATGCATCTCCACTTCCTCCCACTGTGAAAAAATGAAGCCAAAAAATCCCGTATACGAGCACTGCCATCTTACACTGGTGACATCATTGCAGGTGGCCGAGTCAGTCGTGAGCAGAGCTCAGCTGTCAGCTGCAGAGCTCAGCTGTCAATCATGATATGAAACCTCCTATTTATTGCATGAGATGACTGATTAAAACCAAACTTAGCAGAAAAATTAACACTTAAACAAACATCAGCGTGATAAAAACTACCTAAAATGACAGAAACCATCTCTGGGAAAAGTTTATGATGTGCACTGTGAGTATGAATTCAACAGGTGGCCAGTTCTTACAGATATAGCTCCTTTAAAATCTGCCATGAACTTAGCTAAAACATGACGGCATGTTCACAGGGCAATGAAAGATTAAAACCCCTGGAAACTAGTTTTAAAATCATGAAATAAGCAATAATAAAATCTAATGTTAGGAGTTATTTATAAAGAGTGTGACAAGTTGGACATTTTAAGAAATATGCTTATTCACTTTCTTGTCGAGGTTTAGATAAGAGGATCGATTGTGCTCTCATGTCTGTACGGAAAATATGAAAATGAACCCAGTAGCTGGGGCCGCTTAACTTAGTTTAGCTGTGTAACTAGTGAGCTTTAGATGTGCTGGTAAACAGGTTTTATGATTAGACAGAACCAGGCTAGCTGTTCTTTTCCAGTCTTTGTGCTAAGCTAATACAAGCTAAGCGGTTACTGGCTCCATCTAAATCTTTACAGAACAGAAATGAGAATGGTATCAAAGTTCTCTTCTCTCTAACTCTTGGCAAAAACAAAAACACGTATTTCACAAAATATCAAAACTATTTGTTTAACACTCAAAGATCAAGTAATCTGCTCTACCAGGACTTTGTGTCTGTGGTTCTACAGTTGCTTGTCAAGAAAAGGAAATAATCCCACTGTCATTCAGATTCATGTGACATTACCTGTTCCAGCAACACAAAAACACTGAAAAAAAGCAACATAGCAATCTCTTGAGTGAAAGAACCAAAACTTTTCTAACTATTGTTTAACATTTCTTTCAGCTCTCAGTCTTGATTTGACTGGGCAAAGCCATACATGTCATAACCATCTCTCTTTTCACAAAGAACAGGAAGACGAAAGAAAGACAGTTAACTTTCACTTGAGGTGTGTACAGATCAGAGCAATTCTCAATCTTTTGTCTTTCTATAAAGTAAACCAAACCCAAAGGACAAACAATATCAGTGGGCCTCAGGGGTGAACTCATTGGGAACAAGTACACTCCTCATCCCATTTGCATTTTCAAAAATTACAATTTTCAGCCCTTACTCAGCTTTGCTCTCTGAGCAATAACTTGCTTGCGTCACATTTAGTTCTGTGTTGTACTGTTTTGCTTTGTCATCCAAGTACTATTTGTAATAAGGCTTACAGGAGGCCAATGTGATGAGAGGATCATAGCCTGCCTGCATAACAAGCCTTTGTACATTGCATTTCTCACATAAGCATGCAGCAGTGCAGGCTGGTTTATTTCCTTTCACTTTCTACTCACTTCTCTAAAATTATTCCAGTGTGTTGCCTGTGTGTATTGCTCCTCTTGTGGGAGTGATGATTTGGTGTCAAGGGCAACAAGACGGCATCACAAATTTTAATTACCAGTTGCATTAAAGGGTCTTTAATTGCAAAGGTTCCTTAGTGAGTTAATCAGCTGAGAAGTGGTTGAAGTAGAGGAGCTGAAGATAAGAGCTGCTGAAAATGTCAAAATGTTACGGAAAGATGCTTCAGGGGCTTCCTCTCATGTCTCCTTAACCCCAGAGACACAGGACTATTTTTTATTAAACTTGAAGTATATTGCTTTCTCACTATTCCTTTTATTTGAAAGACGATGCAAAGTTCAGAGGTTTCGGGCTGACGTCACATGATTGCATAGCTGGATGCGAGGCCAGTCAGTCTCTCTAAGGACTGCAAATGTCCTTTTCTAACTTCTTATGATTTCTCCTTTCCATGATCTCATGACATTTTCCACTGAGATCAAGGAGCAGTTGTTAAGAATGGGATAAAGGACATTCCTTCTCTAGCCTATTCAGACCTAGCCACCGGCTCGGCTCCCTGAGCCAGACACACACTCGGCTGCTGACCACCATTATCAGCTGGGGGGAGTATTAATAACTCTTTATGCTCCATTTTTTCCAGGAAGAAGGAAGCGGGATAGAATGTCAGTTCATTGTTCTCCTTCCAGGAAGTGGCCGTAAGGCCCAGAGAGTACCACCTTGGCCAATCTATCAGGCACTTGGCCCCCAAAGGCCCTACCGCAGCAACTCTGATGGACTATTCCCGGTACTAGGCAATCAAACTTGACCTAGTGGGTCACTAATACAGTACATAACAGCAAATCACCTGAGTTTCCATTGTAACAGTGATCAGAAAGCTTTCTGTTTATTCCCGTAAATCCCCCAGTTCCCCATTAGAAGTTTTCCACTCAACCACATTTTATTAGTCTGTATCATTGTGGTGTGTGTTTATGGGCAGAGCGTGAGGAGTTGCTTCCACAGGCTTTTATACCCTGTGCTATCCTCAAGACTTCTGCAACTGTAAAAAGCCTCCGACGGTTGGTAGGTCAAACCAATGTTCTCCAAATGCTAGATAGCATAATTTAAATATTTTAAACATGCTATTTTTAAGAACTTAAAAATAAGAGCTCAGTAATTAAATTTGCTGTGACCAAGACTGGGTTGCAACAACAAAGATGGAATACACATAAATGGAAAATGCTATTATATCCATATTCAGTGTTTTCATTAGTGTATAATCACCTGAAAATAAGATTTTTTGTGTTTTTGTTACCTTAGAAAAAACTGTTTATATCTACATAGACCGCAGGTCCTCTACCTCAGAGTCCATGTTTCTACAATGGCCCAGAGTGGACAAACTAAGCACTGGCTCTAGAAATGATCCTTCGCTTTTCTTGAGTTTTGCAGCCAATACAGTTTCTCTACACTCTTGGCAGACGAGTTGGTTACAATCTGCTATTTTACTGCTAGATGCCACTAAATTCTGCACACTGGTCCTTTACAATTAAACAGAGCTCCATTGCGAAATGAAAAACTAACTGCTTTAAACACAAATTGAATAGAATGGAAACGCTTGCTTAGCCAAATTAAAATAAAGAAATAAATAAGAAGATAAACTGAGTCCTGCTGGGACCTAGTAAGTGTAAAAAAGGGCAGGAGCAACTTTTGGATTCTGTATTCATAATCAAAACTTTCTATTGTTGGTTAGAGTGCTAATAAGTTAAACAAAACGTTAAACAAAATGTTACATTGTTTGCTAGGTATCTTAAAAGTTACAGTAGCCTAGTCAGCCTACTTATTCGGCCACACAGAGAAGCTCTGATTTCTCCTCCTGTGATAAATCTGTGCCTTAACTTTCTTCACTGACCTTGGTTATTTTGCTCAGTCCATCTCAAAAAGGCAGCCATTTTTAAAGTTAAAACTCCTTAAGTGTAAGTTTCAAGTTAATACTGGATCACACAGGAATGAGTCCTAAAAGAGTTAGCACATGAGTTAGCATATTAGCCAAGTCAATAGGTTTTTTGAATGGGTTTTTGGTTAAATGCCTGAAAGAAGGTCTGTACATCTTAATGTTTTGTTCGATGACATAAAATGAGTCAGTGAATACCCCACTTGTGTATTTTGAAATTTTTATAAGTCCAACAAGTAGCTAAATGAGACTAAAGAGGTTGTCAGGGACAGTAGACGTCATCACATTGAAAATTAGTCACTAGGTGGTGATGTGAAGTCATGCACCATGCTGTATATAGCCAAACATTAGCTTTTTATTTCTGGTGACTGCATTTACACTTAGAAAAAAAAAAAATCATAAAAGTGGTGTTCATTTGTGATGATTACCCGCTGAACCAAATGTGTCAATACAAACTTTGGTTTGTTTATTTTCTGCAGTAATCCAAAGGGAAAAGCCCACCGGCTTTTGTGGAGGGAACCAGAGTGATGCTAACTTCTCTGCTGGCCTACAAAAATAAGTCATCCATGCAGCACTCCACTTTAAAACGGAGCTTAAAGTTTTGGTACAGATCTAAATTTAATCTAGGTTTAGAGTAAAAAATAAACTAACATTTAAATTTAAGATTACTTAACTTAAAGGTGGTTTAAAAACTTGGTGCAACATATTAAAAAGTAAACCATGATTTAATAAGGTTTAAAAATCAATCCTTGTTGGTGTAACCCAGCCTGAGTCAGATTGTGTGTCTAACTGTGTGCAAGTTGAAGACAGGAAGTAGCATGTGGCCTGCTCTCGCTTCTACATATACGCCTGTGATAAATGCATCTGTATTCGTAGAGAGAGATTCTGTATGTGAGAGATGCCGAGCAGGAAGTACAACTGCTTTCCTCTAACCACTGCAGGTGAAGTGCGTGGGGAACAGAAGGGGGGTTTTTACATTAAAAGAAAATAAAAGTAAACACAAAAGTCTCTTGGAAACAACACTTTAAAAACACGATGGAGGGTTACCCTGTAAAAGTCTCATTTACTTCACTTTGTACCATAAAAATGGCAGTAACCCTTCATAGTAAATTATTCTCACAGCAGAGTCACGCAGTTGGATAGCAAATTCAAATGTTTATTTACAGCCTCTGCAATTTGTCACAGAGAAAAGTGGTCTAAATACAAAAAAAAAAAAAAAAGATGGCGGCTAATCTCCCTGAGCTTTACAAAAACAATGTGGGACCTGTAGGTGACAGAGGAGAAAGAGAGAGATGTTCTGTACACAGCCCTAATGCCACTCAAATGAGAAATTACAAAACGAACAGACATATCTCAGTCATGCTTGTACAATATTGTGTACACAAAAGTGAACTCTTTTCCACAAATTGACCGACAAGACTTTCACAAACAATACGTGGTGATTTAAAGAGTGAACAAAAGAACACCAACTTTTGAAACTGCAACACAAACAAGTAGACAGACGTTACTACCAGAGAATTTCCCATAAACAGCTTTTGGCAAACATCAGGACTAATTGTGTTGTGAATAAAGATGGTATTGCCTAACTTATTTGTGAACTCTCTCCTACAGTGTATATTCACCGTGATTTGAACTTCACGGACTTAAAAGTATGGCTGTTTTTTGTTTAAAAAAAAAAAAAAAAAAAAAGAACAGGAAGACAAAAGGAAAAGACTTTCGGTTCAGGTGTGTACAGCTCAGAGCGATTCTCAATCTTTGTCTTTCTAAAAAAGTAAACCAAACCCAAAGTACAAATGGGATCAGCGCACTAACAAGGCCTCAGGGGTTGGCTCATTGGGAACAAGTATTTACACATCCTTCATTGAGTCTGTACATTGCTTAATCAACTGCTTTTTCCAAAAAAAATTACAAGTGTCAGTCCTTACTCAGCTTTACCCTTCTGAACAATAACCTGCTTGCGTCACATTTAGTTCTTGGTTATGTACTGTTTGTAATAAGGCTTACAGGAGGCCAATGTGATGAGAGGTTCATAGCATGACTGTGCCTGCATTGCCTAACAAGCCTTTGTACAAATGAATTTATCATAGCATAAGCAGGGCATGCTGGTTTATTCTGTCACTTTCTGCTCACTTCTCAAAAATTATTCCAGGTTACCTCTTTGCTGTGAATGCCTGACAAAAAGTCTCAAAATATTCTGTTATGGGGGGGGGGGGGGGGGGGGGGGGTCTCAATAACATTTTACACAAAAAACATCCACTTCTCAAAAAACAGACATCACAAAACATTCACTTCCCAGAAACCGACAAATCTATGGACAGCAGTGGCAATCACAATAATTAACATATCAATCCAGAAACTGAACACAGGTATGGACAGTGTACTGTAGACGATAAATCCCCACGGGTACCACAATAGTTCTGTATGCGCGTATCAAGTCTCTGGGGTCATGACGCCAGCCATTTTTGGAGTAAAGTACAGAGCAGTTGTAGCCCCCTGCAGTGTAAGAGCTGTCCATGGAGCACTGAGCTGCCGCTGTCCAACAGGACATCCGTTCTGGGCCGAGACACACACGGTGGTAGGCATGGTAGGAAGTTAAATGTGGGTTTAGAGGTGTGCATGTCCATTCTTTTCAAGTCTGTTTTGATGGAGTCCAGGAGGATAAATCATCGTGAGAGAAAAGTGTTGTCAACTGTGTGTATTGCTTCTCTTGTGGGAGTGATGCTTTGGTGTCAAGGGCAACGAGATGGCATCACAAGACACTGAATGTGCGTCTGCCAGCTGAGTCTGTTGGAGGTGCTGAGGTGCAGTGGAACCAGTGTGGGGAGAAAAAAAAAAAAAGAGTTGATCAGAAAGAAAAGAGGGGAACAAGAGAGTATGGGTGCTGCAACACAGACTCTAGTGCTGAGAATTCTGTGTCGGCTGTCCGTTTGGGATACTGCCATTATTCTGCTCCTCTTCCTCTTCTTCCTCCTCTTCCTCTTCGCTGACCAGAAACTCCTCCGGAGGCCAGCGAAGCTCCCCACTCTCGACTTCTCCCTCCGTCGGCTCAACCACGATGGATGGCAGACGATCTTTGAGCTTACAGCAGCGGTCAAAGTCTGAGGGGTCAGGGAATATCTAACGAGGGAAAGACAAGGGTAAAATACTGGTTATCAATCTTTCATTTAAAGCATAATATGCAGGATTTTCCTTTAAAAAAACAAAAAAACAATGTATAGACTCATAAACATCCCTCTAAATCACCACATAGGAGCCACCTGAAGCAACTGTACTGTTGGACATTTAAGTAGCAAAACTAAAAATGTAGGAACTTGAGGACAGAGGAAACAGAATTAAATAATCAATGAAGTTGCGTTATTATGCCTCGTGTGTAAATGCACACACAGTGACTCTTTCACTGGGGAGACAAACTAATTCCCACCAGCAAAACATATCTGCTATTAATCAAAATGTTAATTTTTATGATCTGGCCTGTCCAATGTGAAGATTAACCACAGTGCCTGTCATAACTGCAGTCAGTGCTTCACTAGCGCGCAGGTTTTGAGTTGGGGACCAGGGGTTACATCACCATGTTCTCTCTTCACTGCTCTCAGTCTGTGAGAGCTGCAGAGAGATTCACATTCACAGGCAGAGCAGAATGAGGCTCACTTCAGCTGTATTCACACAAAATCTGGCCTTGTGTGGAGGTGTGGGCCTGTTTATTTGTGCTTACATAAATACTGTGAAACAGTCAGCGAGAACAAAGCAGTGAATAAGAATAATAAAATACATGTTCTAATGGCGCTCCTTTCTTAATTCACCGTCCCTCCCTCGTTCTCTGAGGAGTCGACTTTGAATGCTGCATTTCCAAAACAATCCTGCATATTCAACTTTTAACCTCTGGAGTTAATACAATTCATTTTCTAGATTGCAGAGCAGGTTTTTTCAAGCTAGGAGAGCCAGCTGTCTCGTATTGTACGGCAAGAAGTTATTTGTGCACATATTTCTGATTAGTGCTAAGTGTGCGGTAGTCCTGAGCCTTGTAGAAGTGTTGCAGGCACCACTACGAGGCTAAACAACTGTGAAGGAAGTGATGTGAAGACTAAACATCTGTGACGGGAAGTTGTTGCATAAAATCCCAGTGGCATACCTGCTCTTTGCCCAGCCCACATTCCTCTCACAGCCAAGCTAGCTTTCCACATAGGTGCTCACCCAAAAAACAAATTGCACAAGGGGAGTGTTACATCAGTGGCTGTGTATGCGTAAATGAGGCATGTCTAGTGAGACTTACGGCAAATGCTGCATCATGTTTAATCTAAATGCTTTGAAAGGCATTGTGCCAAGCAGCTCGTAGCTGCTTACGAACTCATCCCAGTATCACGTCACCCCCCTACTCAGAAGATTATACAAGAGCATAATCATGGCATTTCAAATCAACAGTAAGTTGAAAACAAAAAGGTGAAGGTTTACGGGGACATGATTTGTTCATAAATAAAACATCCATCTCTATAACAGTGAGCAGTGTTGAATACTTTATATTCCTGCGGAGATGGAGTTGGAAAAAAGGTTTAGGAAAGAATGGAGTTATCTGCAAATCCAGACCGATACGTCTGCTTATAAACGCAGCGTGCCACAGTCAAATGTTTGGATCTAAACTGAAGGGCATGAGAGACATTCTGACAAGAGAGATTACATGCATTCCCTGTCCTGGCAGATTGGACATCAACCTCAGACTTTCTCTGTTCTCAGGAACCAGAGAAATGGCCCAGGGGAAAAAAAGCCTGCCACTCCTGGTCCAAGAACAGCATTTTTTTTGCTGTTGTTTGGATAAAGTGGATGAATATTTTTAGACCTGCATATTTCACTCCAAGACATTGGAAGGAGGGGAGAGGAGGGGGGCAATGTCGCTGTCTGGGCAAAGAGCCGAGTGGAAAGAAAGCATTAGATGAGGCAGGAGAGAGGGGAAGAGATAGAGGGGATCCAGCTGTGTGTGTCCAAGTCTCCATGAATTCTATAGGAGACAGATGAGACGGGAGGAAAAAGACAAAAAGCTATAAATATGTCTAGTGAATGTGAGAGTTTGTCAGGTTATGAAAGGGTGTATGCTCGGCAAACAGCTGCGCACAGAACCACGCCAAGAGGTGCGATTACATGCGTCTAACTATGTGTGTGAGCATGTCTGTGTTCATGTCTAATGCCTGCGTGTAGCTGCATTTCCTGGCCTGCATCGCCAATCCTCGCTGTGCGTCAGCACCGAGGGGAGTTAGGCAGCAAATGACCTTGCCTTTGGACCCCTAGCAAACACATGTCATAACTTGTTTCACTTCCAGTGGCAGGAAGCGGCGACACATCATCGGCCGGGCACAATGCCGGCTATTTTGGGATCTTCTGGGGTGTGTGGCTGGGCTGGGAGAGGGTGCACGCTATACGCCTGAATCATGACATTGCCTTTTGACATGATAATTCGGTAAATCAGGAAACATTTGTTCATCCTTCTCCACTATTAGTCACAGTCATCTCAATACCTTTTTAGAGGTGCAGCTGGAATTTAATGGTCACACTGTTTGTGTCAAAGCCCCCCTGACACCCATAATGGAGGAAGTGAGTGGAGGCAGCATCATTGCTTCATACAGTACTGTCTCTCTAAGGGAGTGGCTGGGACCTTGGGCACATGGCCGAGGTGAGGAGTGGGGATGGAAAGATTGGAGAAATGGCACCCTCCTTTTCTCCCACTCATCCGCTCCTCTCATCCTCTCAGACAGGCTCACAGCTGGGGTGTGAACTGTGAGGAAAGGAAGCCAGCCTTTTCCTCTGGGTCAGTCTACATCCTCTCAGAGTCAACGTCTGCATACAGCATGGCATTAGCATGCCGCTGTATTAGTTTTATGAAAGGTGCTCATTCATAAACCTAATTAAATTATATCAATCTGGTATGAAATGATCCGTCTCCATTCAGGCAGTTCCAGCTGCTGAAGGATTCTGGCTCACAAGAAGCAAATCACTACCACTCACTCTGGGGCTATCCAGTACTTTTTGGCACAAGATTTATACAGAATTAGTGACTATATTTGGGAGAAAACATTATATTAATCTGAGACAAACTCCTTTTGGGCTTTTACATCCAACATCTACAAATATTACAACTTATTTGGAATACTTGGAAGCAATTGACCCTTTACTGTATTAGGTCTAAACTGGGTTAGCTTAGCTCCCTTCGTGGGGCAATTGTGGTGTGGCCGGTCTGACTGGGTGACTGTATCAAGGTCCACTGCACTAATTAATCCCTGCACTTCCTTTTCCGATAGTAAAGTGTGTGTATCTGTTCTGTCATATATATGTGCTGTATTTCACAGTCTGATGTTTGCTGGAATGTATGCTAGTTTTAGCCTCAGTCTTTTAATGTAGGATCATCTATGTAGCCATCGATGTCAGACCCTTTTACCTGGTTCTTGTTTTAAAATGTGTCAAGAGTGAAACATTAAAAAGTCAGTCGGAGACAGACTCGAGGAGTTTAAGCATTAGCTGATATTAGCTAACTACACAATCTGCTAGCGAGAGTCATTTAAACTGACAAAAATCCACGATCGTCAGCTAAAAATAAGAAGCTGCTTTTGTTTATTTCTCTGTGGTACCGAAGTGTGAATTTCAATGTTAAATCTGCCACAGTTATCACTGTACACTACAAATGCGCATAGCAACAGTAACTAAGGAAAGCACCGTTAAGCAAAAGGTAAATTACAAAGAAACGAAAGCAAAAGACAGACTGATATATCATTTATGAAATTTTTACAATTGAAAGAACTGATGCATTCTCCAGGCTCTAGGTGGGATAAATGTGAGGACATGTGGGAGAAGTGGAAAATGTATGCATCTACCTAAAACACCCTTCTTGTGTTTAGCGGTTTATATTTTTTGTAAAATGCAGCAAAGATGGATCACTGGGTATGTTATCTAACTAGAGATAACTAAACTGCTGTTATGCAATTCTAAATAAAGGATAAAAAAAAATCTTTTGACAGGAAATGCCCTTTTAACTCTGTGAGTTATTAAAGCCTCAGCAGGTGGAACTTTCTCAAGAATATTATGGTTAACTATGACCTTTTGACACAAGTGATAACTCTGACCCACCGGTTAAGATGCAGCTTGAGTAACCATTAGACTTCCTGTCAACAATTATAGAAGGTCTTGAGTCAATCTCACCATATTTTACAGTAAAATGTCTTCAGTATTAAAATGGGCCCGTTAATTCTTTTTTTAACCCTGGGTACAAATGTGACACTAAAATAAGCACACAGCTGTGTGCTTAAGTAGTCGTCTTTTTAAGACTGCCCTGTTGAGCTGACAGTAAAACAAAGCCACTGGCAACACCTTGTCAAGACCACCTGATGGCTGCTTCTCTCTCCCTCCCTCCCTCTCTCTCAATCTGCAGGGTTCATTTTTGTGACTGGCTGCAGTAAATTGCAGAAAATTTCCCCAGACATAAATACATTCAAGTTGTGACCGACTGTAACCTCAAATGTCCTCTTACTAACATATGAGAGAATGAAAAATGAGGGATGTAGCATTTTGCTGCAATTTTTCTCAGCAATTTCATTATCTGTAACATATCAGAAAGTTTCAGTTCAGTTTGGCTGGGGCTCCTGTAGCTTAAACATAAAATACAAATGAATAAAATAATTAAATATACAATATTAATCTTAAATTTCTCAGAATCTGGTTTATTGCCGACATAGTAAGCAACAACTAAGTCATGAAGCATAAGTAGAAATAGAAACTTGACAATAAAAAATGAAAAACCATTATAAAAATAAAAATATTTACACAATACTGACATTTCCACCATCTCAGACTAAGTGCAGCTGCTTTTGCCAAATCACAACATGCAGCGGCTGCTCCCTTCTGCTCCTGCTGACGTCAATCCAATTCATGATAATGAATGGATGAAGACCAGAATAAAATTCCCATGCCACATAAAAATGTACGGGCAGGGAGCTGGGACTGTCATACGTGTTGTGTGTGTGTGTCTGTGTGTGTATTGTGGGTCTTCTACCTGGAAGGAGAGTCTGTCCTTGCTGGGGCTGAGCCTCATGTCCTCCATGGGGGTACTGTTGATCATCACCTCAGTCATATCTCGGCTGGGCACAAACACTGGGCTGCAGGGTTGAAAGAAAAGATGTTGTGATTAGATATATTGAGCAAAGGTGAATATGGTCCATATGGGAGAGGGGAAAAAAAACCTAAAAATCTTTGTCTCACATCTCAAGAACAAATGCACACAACACACAACTTTAGAAGAACTTAAACTTGCAGAGATCCCCCAGGACTAAGGATGTGATGGATTAAATGCTGCTACCATGACTAGTCAGCACCTGAAACACTAGTCAGTTAAACTATTTATAGAAAAGATGTGACATAGCTGCCAGCCACTAGCTGGGGCTGCAGCACCAGCTGACTGCAGTTCTAATCTAGCAAGGTGGAAAGTTGAACAAAGATGACTCAAATTCGTAAAAGCAGAGTGGTTTGGCAGCATTTTATCTATAAAATGAAAATAGGATTGTGTGTAGTCTCTGTCAGGATAAACAGTCAGCTCAGGCATGTGGACGTAAACCTGCAGGGAGAGCAGGTTGCTGGTGCTAGCACTTCTAATGTTAAGACACAGTCTGGCAGTGAACGTCAGCTGCACACAAACCATGTCTTATGACATTGTTTGCCCGCAGACATTGTGATCCTGCTCGGTCTGAAAAGACTGTCAACATTGTTATCATGTTTTGTGGGATAATGTGCAATAGGTTGATAATGCGCAACGCATAGTTCCACATATTTAAGCAGCGTTTAAAATAAATGTTGTCCCCATTGGTTTTGAATTGAATATACTACAGGCAGTCCGGTTGGATACAGTGAGGACATATGGATGCTTAACGTCATGGTAATGAACAACTGTCAATAACTGCATGTAACAAAACACTAAACCAACAAATGACAAGTATTTCAAACTATCCATGTGTATACACACACAATGTCAGAATGTGAAAGTCACGGTGTTTTACCTGCACATGTTCACCAGTTTTGTTTATACTGTGTATATCTTGACCACAACACACAGAGCATCCAGTCCACAGTGCTCTGTGTGTTAATGCACTGCAAAGCTGCACAGCAGCTCAGCCTGCGGCTTGCATAAGGTGGCCGTTTCTAAATACAGGATGATGTTCTCTTGCACTAGCAACCAGAGAACACAGTCATTGTGAGAGTGTGCTGGGGGCGTGCTGTGGTATTTGACTGGGGTGGAACTCTGTGCACTCAGTTCCATCAAAGCTTGGCCAAACTTTCCATTTTAGATGAAAGTAACAAGAGTTTGTTTATCCATGTTCAGTGCATTCACTATCCAGCATTGTCGTAGTAAAGCTTTAAACAAATGACTCGAAGCAGATCCCGGGACTGAGAGACGCTGCCTTGAGACAAGATGCTGAGCGGCCTTCTCACGCTCTCTATTTAAAGCCCGGTGCCTTGTGGTCAGTGGCCACAGGCTTGTGGTTTGTGTGGTCACTGGCTATTTAGAACAAAGAAAATAGAACACGACAAGAGGCTCACTCACAACCTCACATTATCTGATTCAGTGGAGCCGTTTTTTTGTGTGTGTGGGCTTCGCTTGACCTACTTGGAATCTTAAATAAAAATGATTCTTTTTGGATATGGCAGAATGGTGAAAAATTATTCAGAGGAAGTGATTAAAACATGGTTTTAAAATAAAAGGAGTGATTATGTAAACATGTTCCAGGGAATTAATGCCACCATTCACCACAGTTTTATTCATCTGTCAAAACCACCACTGCTTCAAAGTCTATTTTAAAAAAACCCAAAAATAACTGAATCATTTTAGTGTTTGTTTTTAAAGGGGACTTCTGTTTGTATAACTTATCAAAGTGTCACAACCTACAATAGTTTTGCTTCATCTGCAATTACAACATGAAACTATTCTGCAGAATTTCTTAGTAAAGTACAGTGGCGCCTTTGTCTCCATTTATGACTCACACAACTCATTATACTCAGAATACTGTTCATGAAGATATACATGTTTACTAAATAACAGCCTTATTGTTGGTTATCTCACAAACTGTCACACTGCAAATAGAAGAGCAGCTTATATTCCAGGAAACCGTGCTGGACAAATAAAACCTGCATGAATTAGGCTTTAATTCGGTCTTAAAGCGAGGCTATGTAACCTTTCAAAGAAGAAATCATACACTCTTCTTCTCCAACATGAAAGTTCATAAGCAATAAAATGCATTCTTGCTCAGTTCAATGCTGCTACAACCTTACTTGGTCCAGTATGACCAGTAGCTTAAGGCGGCTAAATGTTAGCAAACTTTAGATAGACATTGCTGAGTAACTGACAGTTTGCTGACTTCAATGCATTTAAGATTATACTTGTGTGGTGACAAGGTATTATAATGGGATAGTTCAGATCATTAAGAGTAGGGTTGCATGAGGTACTTTTGTATAGTCAGTGTAATAACCTGCAGTACATGGAGGTTAGCACATCCCTAGTTTGGAGAAGCAGTGAGTGTATGCTATACTTAGAATATTTTCATTTATTTAGCTTGTCATCAGACAGCCTTTTTCCAATGGGAAAACATCACTGTATAGGCAAATACTGCTCTCTCGCTCAACCAAACTCCATAAGCGAAATCTCAAATCAAATTTTATTTATATAGCGCCAATTCACAACAAAGTTGTCTCAAGACACTTTACATATAGAGTAGGTCTAGACCACACTCAATAATTATATTTACATCCGACAATTGAAACAATTCCCACATAAGAAAGGTAAAAAAATCTGTAATTTTACTTCACAGAACACAAGAGTTACTCGTCTTCCATGGGCTCGATCTGTTCATTTATTTGTGTTATTGTGTGACTTTGGTGAATCCAAATTAACCTTTCAAAACACAGAAGTCACACAGAAACAAACAAACTAAACAATCAAGGCAGTGGTAGACCGCATTCTGTTTGGTAAAATTATGGATTTTGCCCATGGAGTTTGGCTGAGAAAGAGAGAGCAATATTTGGCTTGGATAACGGTGGTTTCCTGTTGGAAAAGGCTATTTGACAGCAAGGTTAAGTGGTGGAAATATTCTAAATATAGCATCCACTTTAACAATTATTGATTTTTGCAGGTGGACCTTTTTTAAAGAGCCTAAAATATGTTTTGCTGCTGGCTACGTCCACCAAAGTATATTGCTTAGCTTCTGTGCTGGTACTTCTTTGCTGGGCATTGTTTACCTTTGTTGATCATTTTTCCAGTGTTTTGAGTTGAACATTTCTGTTCAGAAATCCCCCACCCCACCCCACACACACAGAGCATGCACAGCAGTCTTCATGTAGACTCCACAAAGAAGCACCATTAACACAAATTCATCCTGAGGAGGGGAGAAACGCATGACGAGTCAGGAGATCATTAACCCCTGAAGCAACGGCATTTATCAATCAGTTTTTCCATCCTACATTAACACACACCCCTTGTATCTTTCATGAGGAAACACTGACGTTACAGCAGGGTGTAGGGTGCCTCTAAAAGTGAGGAAATTGAAAACCTTCTGGATGAATTACTATAAAGTAACCTTTACTGCACCAGTCAGACGACACGGCATACTTGGCCGAAACAATACCCGGATATCCAAAAATAAAAAGGAGGAGGCTTGAAGGATACGCAAGGTTTAACATGGAAAAAATAATGTCAGCTGGGGCTGCTCTCGAACTTGTTTCATCCTTGAGTGAGGTGCGGTGAGGGTGAGGCAGGCATGCAAAAAGCAGCGGAGGAGGGGACAGAGGGATGAACAGTGACAGTGAAGACCTGAGCAGAGGAGGAGGAGGAGGTGGAGGAGGAGGAGAGGGGAAGAAGAGAGGGAGGGAAGGGAAAGAAAAGATAAACACTCGGGCCTTGCCAGTCATATTTCTGTTCGGGGATCGTATAAACATCCTGCTCAGCTAAGAATAACAGAACATCGGCCTAATAAAACATAAAGGGGCACAATGAGGAGGAAGTGGGGGTGCACAAGTAACAAGTCAACCTGGGAGGAAACAAACACCATCACATCTATTATAATGTGTCCCTCTCACAGAGTGGAATACTGGATTCCTAGAGAGGAGACGTTAAGTGATCTATAAGTTACCAACCTGCACATATATAACACCAGATCAGCACGGACCACAACTGGTTAAAGGTGGGACAGGCAGTTTATTTTTGGCATCAGTGGGCAAAGGTTCCATAATAGCCTTTAAAGTTAAGTGGTGTGAGAGAAAACTAGACTTCTGCTCCTCCTCTTGACACTGTTTTCAGTCTTTAAAAATCTATCCCATCACAGAAGACTTTGGCCAACCACAGGTCCATAAGATGGTTAATTGTTGAGTTTCAATCCTAAAACTCAAGTATTTCAGCATCTATGATTTGACGACCTGGGAATGAGGCTCAAATCAACCATCTTTCTCGAGAATCACTTTCTGCAGAAGACTGCACCCAAGAGCACATGTGTGTGTCTGAATATCATGTCTGAATGATGCTGCAACTGCACCACAATACACTGAAAAACAATTATTAGGACAATTTCATTAATTTGTGTTACCAATTAAAGTTTTTTTGTTTGTTTGTTTTTTTCAAATCAAGTTAACAAGTTAGAGGAAAATAATTGCTGTCAGATATCAGATGTATTTAAAAATCTGATTGTTTTCAAATCAACAGTTTGCATTAATGCAACCTAAATTTAAGCCTTTAAGTCAACTTAAGTTTCAAATTTTCCAACTCAATTATTTGCTTTGACCAAAAGTAAAATGCTACTTCTTTGCAACCTAATAGTAGGAAAGTCTTTTTTTTTTCTTTTCCTTTTTGTTGCAGTAACCTCAGTGTGCTACTTTAGTTTGCTAACCTCATAACCTAGCCTCATTTAACCATAGGTTCACAATTTAACCTATTCAGTTGGACATTTTTTTACCCAACATTATTTGATCTCAAAATATAACTTGTCTTGTATTAGACTTAATCTTATCTTTCAGAATTGGCAGGAGAAAATGGCAGCTCAATACTAAGAGAAACCTAACTGGCACACTTTTTTAAGGGGTGTGGTTATCCACAAAAGTAGACTGCAATCACTAAAGCTGAAAGCTGAATGAGTCTCATTCAAAATATTACTTCAACTACTAATAAAATACATTTTTTACAGTGTAGGCAAGTGATAAAATGCATGTTTTACAACAAATGGCCTTCATTCGATTAACATCTGAGGTTAGTGTGGACCAGTGACCCAGTCAAGATATTGCATACCTGGTCGTGCCAGTTCCCTAATGCCATATCCAGTCAGGGCACAGATGGGCAGCAGGTGTCCAAAATACACATCGGAAGGATTAATTGGGGTTAAAGCTCAAACTATTTGTTGATTAGTTGATAGAGTATATTAGTGCATTCACGTGTGCCTTGGATGGTCCCCTTTTCCAAGTTGGGAAGTTGTTTGGCATGGATCAGTCAGCATGGACACTGCATCGGTAAATTTCCTTAAACCATTAAACTATTGCTTTAAATGCCGGGTAAACGCTAATAAACTTCAAACTAATCTAGGTCACATGTGGGCATATTACAAACTACATGAGCAAATGCAAATTGATTTTTTTTTTTTTAAAAAAAAGGTACATTTGCTCTCATCTGCCATGTTTCTCTGTACATGACATCAGACAACTCAGCAACTGGAGGTAAGACTCATTTTTTTGTTCGCATGAATTTTCCCATTCAGGAGCTCATTTTTTTCAATAATACCAACACCGCTCAAATGCAGGATTTATCAGCAACATTTTAAAATCAATTTATCAATCAATAATAATATTTTGGGGGTTTGAAATGTTGATGAGACAGAGAGGAACTTGTAGAATGTCATCTTAGACTATAAATTAGTAATTAAAAATAATCGGCACATTAAACCCAAATAAAAAAACATGTTCTTTGATTTAAACTACGATATTAAAAGCTACACTTACATGAAAGGTAACTATGTTTTATCAGTGATGTCCTTTCCAGTGATTTTTTTTTTAAATCACCCTAACTGGTCAATATGGCTTATATACAATATATCAATATTCTGTTCCACAATATACAAAATCTATCTCGATGTACACATTTCTCAAATAACATACTGTTATACTGTTATAGCGTTAGGCTGGACATATGGACAAGATCAAACATCACAATATTTTTGACTAAATACATAAATATTTGGTGCTGCTGTGACATTATTATAGGGACGATTGGTGGTTTCACAAAATATGAAGACATTCCTGATCTACAATCATCAGTAATGTGGATTTAATGACTAAGTGGAAGAAACAACTAGCTAGTACAGTCTGTTAAGTTCACAATATGACAATATCCAAAACCTAAGACTAGATCTAGTCCCGTGATCACAATATCGATATAATAGATATATTGCCCTGCCCTAATAAAAGCTGAACACAATGTGATTTTTAAAGACACTGGAGGTACAGACAAATGTACTGACCCAGTGACCGGTGGAAGAGCAGACATGCTGTTCTAAGCTGCCCGCTTGTAAAACATCTACCTAACCTCATTATATAGTTACCATATGTCCTGAGAGTCTTACCTAACATGACACAGGGTTCATCCACCTGCCTCAAGACCATACAAGGACAAGGCCACACTAGCTTCATGCATGTCCGTACTGTAGAGGCACTGACAGGAGCCCCAAGTGGTCTCTGCAACCATCTCAACTGTACGGGGGGGGGGGGGGGGGGGGGTCTGCATGTTGCATTATCAACATTGTTTCCTCTGCTGCCACTCCATAGTTCTTACTACTACTATCATAAATCTCAGCTTGTGTGGCGACAGAGCAGAGCTGCCAATGCTGAGCCAAGTCACACAGCTCTGCAGGTATGTGGGCGGTGCAGGAGGGGGGCTGAGTAAGACCCCCAGGAGTGTGCTGGAATGTATGGGTTGTATCCAGCTCCCTGTGAGTTGAGTCTGCCACTGAAGATCAGATACCACTGCAGTGTTTTAATGGTAATCTTATGTGTGTGGGAGTGAAACTGACTTTATATGCCCAAAAACCTGCATTACATTTATATGCATCTATAATATTAAGTATTCATGATTTTTGATTTAGGGGTGAAAATATTGTGATCTCATTATTACTTGGTTTGATTATAAAAATAATTGCTTGAATGTTACCTGCTTTTATTATTTGAAACTAGCCAATGTTGCCTAGTTTTATTGTCTAAAACTAGCCGATGTTGCCTAGTTTTATTATCTAAAACTAGTCGATGTTGCCTAGTTTTATTATCTGAAACTAGTCGATGTTGCCTAGTTTTATTGTCTGAAACTAGCCGACGTTGCATAGTTTTATTATCTGAAACTAGTCGATGTTACCTAGTTTTATTATCTAAAACTAGTCGATGTTGCCAAGTTTTATTATCTAAAACTAGTTGATGTTGCCAAATTTTCTTGTCTGAAACTAGTTGATGTTACCAGTTTTTTTTGTCTGAAACTAGATGGATGTCACCTGGTTTTATGTTTATATCAGAAGTTGTTGGCAAGTATGTTGTGCGATACAGTGGCATGGAGTCCAAAACAAATTTCCTTGTAGGACAATTAAGCATACATTACCAAAGTTTTCTATATGTTGTTATATATAGGCTATTGTTTTGAGAAAAAGGTCTTCCTGTTTGCACAGATAGAAAGCCACAGTGCAGACACCACAAGGTTTTTAGGGGAAACTTGCAGCATGCAGATCCGGATCAAATAATCCTTAAAGTTTCTGTCATACCTTTGAAAATAAAACTAACCCCGCAAGTAAAGTAAAACCCTGTTTTTGGATTTATCATACAGAACACAGAAGCGCAGGTCTAGTAAACACAGGCAAGAAAACATCGTGTGGTTACAGTAAAGAGGTCGATTGTGAACTTCCTGGTAGAGACAGCCAGAAGCCTGCTGCTGAGGTTTGAACAGCGCAAGCAAAAACAATGTTTCAAAGCAACTTGCATATCCTCTCTATATAGACAGGAAAACATTTGACAGATAAGAGAACAGAAAGACTCAAATAAACAAAGATGCACTCGCTATTCCTGTGCCAACAAGTAATTCAAGGAGTGATTGTCAGAACAAAATGTAAAAAATTACACTGATAACAGATAGGAGTAATAAGATAGGAGCAGAGTGAATCCATCCTTCCCCGATTGCACTGCACCTGCAGCTCCAAATACCAGAGGATGAAAACAGTGTCTTACTCTATTCAAACGTGTAAGGATGAAGTTAGGTAACTGACGATTAGTTTCATTATCAATTGATCTGCAGGTTATTTTCACGATTGTCAATAAAAAGCTTTTAAAAATGTGAAAAATGCCAACCACACTTTCCCAGAGCCCAAAGTAACAACTTAAAATTTCTTGTTATGTTCAACCAACAGTCCGAAGCCCAAAGACTCTTCAATTACTGTCATAAATGACAAATGAAAGCACCGAGTTGTTACATTTAAGAAGCTGGAATCAGCATGGTTGCCTTTTTTGCTTGACAAATGCCTGAAACAATTAATCGATTATCAAAACAGTTGGCAACTAACAGTTATTTTAATTGTCGATTAATGTGTCAATGGTTTTTTGATTAATCAATAAATTGTTTGGTCTATAATGTCAGAAAATGGTGAAAAATGTAGATCTGTGTTTCTCGAAGCCCAAAATTATTTCTACAAATGCTTTGTTTTGTCCACAACCTAAAGATATTCAGTTAGCTGTCAAAGAGGAGTAAAGAAACCAGCTGAAAAGAAAATATTAAGATTCAAGAATCGATTATTCGATTATTCATTGGAGCTCTGAATTGTTTATTCTGTAAAACGTCAAAATTGCTTCTGTTGTCCAACAGACCAACAGTCCAAAACCTAAGAACTTTTGATTCACTACCAGAAATGACAAAGAAAAGCACCAAATCCTTGCATTTAAGAAGCTGGAACCAGCAAATGTTTGACATTATTGCTTCAAAAATGACTGAAAACAATAATCTATCATCAAAATGAGTAATTCTCTTTTGACTGTCCAACTGACTAATCATTGAAGCTCTAAAACAAGCTTGCTTTTTCTTCCTGATTTAAAAAAAAAAAACACTTTAAAAAAAAAGGGATTAAAGTGCATTTTATCCCTAAATAGAAAAGCTGAAATTAATATGACACTGTGTGACCACAATGACCTTTCAGAATGAGCACATGCAGCAACATTTATCAAACTGGGAGCTGACAGCCTTTTGCTTACAAAAAAAAGAAGAAAGAGTGAAACCTAGAATTGTCTTTTTTCCAATCTGTGTGCCATGACATTTCTAATTTCAGGGGCAACACCCCACAGACAATCTCAAAAGGAAAATGAGTGGGTGTAGCAACAAAGGTGGCTGATTCTGAGGGAAAACACCAAGCAAAATAAACCACAACTAATTTACATTGTTCATTGTTCTTACCTGTCATGTGCAAAGCCAACAAATATAGTTTTTAATACTTGATTTTTTTAATTAAGTAGGTGAAAAAATGCACCAACGAAGCAAAACACTGCTGCTGTCACATGTAAACAGGTGAAAGAGGAAAAGATGTACTCACCAGTAGATCTGTGGGGAAAATACAGACATGAATTCACACCTGCTGTCAATTCTGCTGATTAGGGAAGGTAATTATCAGCCTCTTCTTCTCTTCTTATACTTTTTGCTGTCTTTGTTTTCTCCTCCACGGCTTCACGAGACGCTCAAACAAACCGAAACTAAATGTGGGACAAAAGTCTGACAGCCTGGGGACGAGGACGAAGCTCTTTAAATTCGTCTGTCTGCTCAGCACCACACTTGTGTTGAGTATTTATGCGAGAGGCGTGTGCCTCTCTCAGCCACAGACACACCTCCTCCCTGCACCGGCCAGAAAAACCTCAATGGCAGCTCATTATCAGCAGCAGCCAATCAGAGCGCAGGTGACTTGAGGCCCCGCCCCCTCCAGCCCTGATGACGGCAGCAGCGGCTGAACCGTCTCATTGGGAATGGACGAGAAGATACTGCATGATGCTATTGATTTGTAGTCTCCAAGGCAACAAAATGACAGTCTTACTTCTTCTTGAATGACAAAAAACACAGTGATTCGTCCGTTAGGTAATCCGTGACATTTATCCCAATGAGGAGACAGTCAGAGGGGAGGAGACAAAGCTGCTCTGCTCCTCTCATTCACAAATATATTCCAAGGGCAAGTCAATGTCTGCAGATTTCACGAGCAATGAATGGTCTTACTGCAGGGTTTGTCTTTTTTTAAATGCAAAATATAAAGCATGCATGGTACACGTCTCCACAAGCATGTTTCATGAATGTCAAAACTATGTCCTCAGACATGACTATGATAAGTCTGATTTTCCACGACCTGACCTTGTTTATGTGCTGGTCAGGACCTCTGGGACATAGTTGACCTTCACACCTTATAAAATGCCCAGTTGTCTTTTTCCCTGCACGCACTGTACTGTACATTTGGCTCAGTCAAAGCAGGTGCTCAAGAGGATCTCTGGTTTGAGAAGTAAATGGTAAAATGCCAGTGGGCCTCTACTGCCACCTTGTGTTTGACCAAGGATGACACCTTCGTTAGTCTCATTCATAATGCAGCTTTTATTCTCATTTGCTTGAACACATTTGTCCGATTGGAAGTTTCACTTTCAAAACTTAGACCTAAACTGAAAGCTACTGGCTAAAATGAAACAAAAAAAACCCCACTCACAGAACATTAAAGGGATAGTTCACCCAAAATGAAAATTCAGTCATTTTCTACTCATCCTCATGCAGATTGAAGGTCGGGCTTTGTTTTTTAGTCCACAGATACTCTGCCCTCTGCCTGTATTTAATTATTTTTGTCATTATTTTGGTGTACTCTGGACATTTCATCAACCCAAAACGTTGGTATTTGATGTTCTGATGCATTTATGAACAGCTTGTGCTATATGCCTGTACTCTTATAAAATACTGTATTTATAGTATGTGCCAAAAAGGCAAGAATGAAACCTATCAAAGCCTAAATTGTATTATTTTTTCCAAAGATATTTTTACTAGAGATAATAAACCCTGCTGCACTCTGCACCTAGAACAGAAGTCAGCAACCTATACTTTCAAAAGAGCAATTTTTGACCAAAAGAAAAATAGCAAACACTCTGAAGGGAACCACAACTATTGTACATTTGCTATTTTACTGAGAGATTTTTCTTTTTTTGGATTTGGCATCCATAGTTAGTCAAAGGAAACTGAACACTGGCCACTGGCAAAATTTAGAGGAAAAGGTGCTGAGCCATAAACATAAACTATGACACATTATGCACATTTTAGTTGAGTATTTTTTTATTATTTGGTGTATAGGCTGCACATTTTTACAGTTGGAGAATATAAGAATCACTTTATGCCTTATTAAATGATAGATAAAAATCTAAGACATAACTGTTAGTCATTTCCATATCAGTCACAGGGAGCCACTGTAGAGCAGCAAAAGAGCCCCGTGAGGCTCTGGAGCTGCAGGTTTCAGACCCCTGACCTCAACTTTTAACATGTTTTTCTGATGCCTGGTCCAAATACTGTTAAAAAAAAGAGAGACATATTCTGAGAAAGGTTTCTTCATGCATTTTAGTTTTCCATTTTATTCTTTTTAGCTGGATATCAACGACATGAACTCCTTCTCAGGTCCTGCTGTCACAGTCTCTTCTCATGTGCCTTTGGCCTCTTTTGAAAATAGCAACACAGAGATGTTTCCATCTTTAACAGATGGAAAAGGACTGACCGCTGATTGAGGAGTCGTGAAAAGGACTTTCACACCTGCTGCATTAAAGAGTGATAATTATGCGTGTAATTTCTGTCAGTTGTGAATAAATGTTTTCCTTTTGTTTACATAACATTCATCCAATAGTTTGGTCTTTCTATGAGATCTGTTTTGAAAAAGGGTGTGAAAAAGGTGTGAAACCAGTAAAAAAAAGTGTCAACACATTTGCAACAGAAGATTTCTGCTGCACTAAGAAGGTGATGATGAAGATCAACTGGATCCCAGACCCAGTTTCATTAAGTGTGTCCTAACAATCGAGGAAAAACTGTAATGAAAATGTAGTGTATATTATAGCATTTTGGAAGAAGGCACATTATTACAGTATTCTTATTTCCTCATCGTCTTTGCGGTGACATAAACACTACATTATAATGCAGCTCACAGCATCAGTGAATCGGGCAGTTTGCAAATGCCCTTTAATAAAATCTCTTGGGCGACAACAGATGGCACACATGCCCAGCAGAAATAAGCAATTTGTGAATCTGATTTTAACAAGAGTTTTCTTTAACCCCTTCAAAGCAACTGCAAACTATTGTAGCAGTTATTAAAAACTCATGCATTTTTATATTGTTTGAACTGACAGAAGAAGAAAAAATCAAATAGAGAGCCCATACTTTCCAGCCAAAAAACACATGTAGTCTGTGTGGTCTGAATGGTTCAGTCAGGGTGAACATGCTTCAAAGAAGATTTGGAACAAGCTGATGCTGATTATAAATGTGATAACGACAGACAGCGAAAACTCTGGTACGACAAATCAAATTTGATATTTTCATCATGTTTCCAATTGTCCACTTTGATTGCTTTGAAAATAACTGAGACCAAGCAAAGATCAGACAAAATGTAGGTTAGTGATGAACAAGCTGTAGCATAGATTTTTGAAATACTGTGGTCACGAGTCCTCCTTTTGTCCTCAGTGGGCAACTCTTTGGAACTCAGCTGTTAATCACTGGGAATTGGATAGAGGATAAAAACAGCGACAGTTATAGATACAGTGAATATTAGATAGGCTACTTACAGACTACCTTCAACATCTGGAGCAGATAGTCTGAATGAGAGGAGGGAAAAACATTCTATTATCACTTGAAGCAGTTTTCTAATCATGTAGACTTGAATTAAATGATGAATGTTCATATATTCCACTATTCTCACGGTGTGTGCAGATATACTATAACTAATTAAGCTAAATACAGTACACTTCCAATGAATGTTGAAGACAGGATCTGTTCTTGGATGTATTTACTGAAATCAGTTGTGAAACTTTCAATTAAAATGAGATATCGTAAAGAAGAGTTTAGGGATTGTAAAAAAAAAAAAAAGAAAGAAAGAGTCATAGACCTTTTTCACAGAAGTCATATTGATATGAAATAGTTGGGTAAACACAGGTGTTATCAATTATGCTAATTATGGTCCAGTTCTATTAAGTGTAGATTCTCTCCAGTGAGCCAACATGTAAAGCAGCAGCACCCTGACCTGAATGGAACAGAACCTTAATTATTATTATTGGTGACCTTTGTGTTTATGAACTATTTGACTGCTACATGGCTGCTGTGGGGGAAAAAAAAGATTCACAAAAGTATAAAATGTTAGCTGTCAAATTATTTATACAGTCCCTCTTGGCAGAAGGAAACACATTTAGCCTGTCATCAGTAAAACTCCATAGAAAGTCCCTATAAAGAGGACAAAATGTAATTAATCTAGTAGACATAAATCCTCATAGGTTAAAGGAAAAGACATGAAACTATCGACAGTAGTTTATCAGTTAGCCTACATAGCACGTTGTATTAGAAACATATTAGCCTACTGCTAACAGCTAGCTTTGTTAGCCGTAAACTGGTAACAAAAAAATAAATTAACTACCACAAAAAAGCTGTAATAAAAAGAACACATAGAGACAAAACTCCAAGAAGGACATTTCAGGGGTAGATACAAGATGCTTGTGAAAATTTTTTTGGTCATAGATGTGACAAAATGGCGGATGTGACAGTGTCAGTTAAACTGTAACTGGAACTGGTTACTACTAGCAACAGAATGTCAAACTGACACCAGCTGAAGAAAATACAACACACCAGCCAGCTTTAGGTTTAATATTATATGAAACGTATGTAAATGAAATGTTTCCTCGTTGGTGATGTTCAGAGTTCACAATCAGGGATAAACTGGAGTTAAAATGCACAGCTAATGATGTCAAAGTAGCACAACCTGTATGAGTGGTGATTTTCAGGTGATTCACTGATATTATTTATGTTTATGTGTCACTGCAGCCTGTTAACAGCAGCCTTGGTGAAGGTGGAATGAGCAGCAATGTTTTGATAAAATCTGTCACGGAAAAAAAAGACAATTATGAACCACTTTATTTCATATTTTTATTTTTATTTTAACCTTACACTGCATCTGGATCCCTCATGTGCAGCTCTGTCAGAGTTTGGCAACCCCTCACAAGTAAACAAAACACATGTATTTGTTTATAAGATTCATTGACACAAAATGAACACAGGGTGTCACTGGTGTCTATGAAATAACCTGCAGGCGTGCAGGGCCCAAACATGAGCTGCTGTTAAGAAGGTGAGATAGACATTTAAATTTACTGAACTAATTTAAACTAAAATGTTTTATAGTATTATCAACATGTAGTTGTAGGCTGTGTGAGGACATAGAAAAAGCAAACAGGGATGTATTTTTAAAAAAATAACACATTTGAAAATGTCGCTTAAAGTCATTATCTAATTATTTTTCAGGTTGTTGTTACATTAAAGAAGTTTTTTTCTGAAATGTATAAATTTTCTTTGACTTATTATTGCAATCTTAATGTTTTGGTCATTTTGGTGATAAAATAATAAGAAAGTTCATGATAAATGCTTCTTTTTTAGTCAAAGTCAAAACATCTGTCTTATCCAAAGTAATATGGTAAAGTTCAATTTGACCCATTTCCATCTATTTCTTTATATATAATCAATGTGGGGGAGTAGTGAACTAGTAGTTCAACTACATTTTGCAGTTGCATGCTGGTAATTCAACTAGGCTACATTCATATTTGCATAGTGATGAAGAAGTTAAATTACTTTTTTGCCATTAAAAGTAAATAATGGAGGAAAATAATGTTGGTAGTATTATTTTAATTTTACTATTGATTCTGTCTCATCATTGAATCCCATTTGACCTGTCCCGCCCCCTTTTTCTTCCACCCTGACCGCTGTGAAGGCATGTCCAGGCAATGCATCAGTCAGGCAGCCACCAGTCATAGTGTAAATACTGACTGATTCAAGTACTGATTAACAGATGTTCAGAGAAGTTGTTGCATGCTATTTTAGAAGTAATCCTGCCAAGTGCAGTAGCCCCACATGGATCCTAGTTTCTGGAAGGCAGGTGTCTGACTCATGGACGCAGTTTACAAAGCTGGGATATTTTATTTTTTGGTTTTGCCCAGTATCTGCAATAAACTCAATTGTTGGCCACTTTTGTAATTTGAAATACTTTTTTTTAAAGTAGCTTTAGCTGTACTTAACCAAACTAGATTTCTCCCTATAGTTTCAAAGTAGCTTCCCCAACACTGTAATAGTTCTGTGCTTAACCTTTCCTTTCCTTTCCTTTCTTTTCCTTTCCTTTTCTTTCCTTTCCTTTCCTTTCCTTTCCTTTCCTTCATTTAGAGGATTTAGTTGTATTAAAACAACAAGACATATTGTATAATGTAAGTGGGACCTGTTTGTTTTTCTGTTCTCGCTCTATCTTACATATTTATTGTTATGCACCAAATCACCAAGGCCAATTCCTTGTATCTGTAAACCTACTTGGAAATAAACTTGATACTGATTCAGATTTTTCTTGGTCTTGGTCTTGATCTGTTATATATTCTTTGTTAGTAGTGATGCTTCAACATAATATACCTTCAATACCTTCATCAACAGCACAGTAGTGATTAGGATATTTTTGTTTTCTTTTTCCTGATATGGAAAACAAATGGATTATTACAAAAACTTTGTAAATTTGTAGTGCTTTGTAAAAAAATTCCTCATCATAATCATGGTTACAGGCAGTGTAATTTTGCTTTGCCTATTTTAAATGGTTGAACAGTGAAGGATTCGGAAAATGAACTGCTCCTGAACCTGTTGGAGTGGAATTAAATTACCTGAGCAGTCAGTTACCTCCTCAGCAGCACGGTGTTTGCAGAATGGCGACCCCCTCTGTTCATCTGGGGGACATGACACGGCAGACCAGCTGCTTTTATCGCTGCTCCACATAAACAGCTGCACATCTGGGCAGGCAGAGAAGCCTCGGGGGAGCAGAGGGGAGGCTGAGGAGCGACTGCACGACGTGTAAATGAACGAGGCCCTGAAGGGGACGGCAGTCGACAAGCACCCGTAGTCCTCTTGGCTGCTTTTTCAGAGCAGGTTTAAGTTTCTTTTTGGACTCTGAAAGTTCTAAGGCTTTATTTTTTAATCTTTTTTTGTTTTCTTGTTCTTGTTCTTCACCATCGTTCACTGCTTTTGCTGATTGTTTCAAGAGGAAGAGTGAGAAGCGGTGAATTTCACTTGTTCACTTCACCGTGGCTTTAAACAGAAACCAGAGAAGCATCATGCAACAAAAACTTCCAATGAAAATAATTCTCATTCTTAGCAACCTGCAGGAATGCTCTGAACCAAATACAGGGAACATGTTTTTGCAGAAATCTCTCAGTCAGTTTGAGTGTTTCCATGTTCTCACTGTTTTGTTTTTTTTTGTTTTTTTGTATGTGTTTATGTCCATTAGTGTAAGCATGTGCAGGCCTACAGGTTTATCCTGTGTGGGGACATATTCATGCATACATGTGTGTGTTTGTGCATGTGTGTGTGTTGCTGAGGGACATCTGATCTCCGAGCTCGCCGCACGCCACGCTTGCTTGCAGGTGGTCTGTCCACACTTGGGGGCCGAGCAGATTTAATATTTCATAGGAGCGCAGCACACCCCTGGACGCCATCATTGAGTCCACATGGCTGGCCGGAAAGCTGCTCTGTGAACACTCGGCTGAAATATGCGGCCTGCCAGCCCCCTCTCCACCATGCTGCTCGCTCACTTGCTGGGCCTCACAATTAAAAGCTAACCACAGCTACAGATGTTGGCAGCTGTCTTTAACCCATGAGATGCCACTCTGAAGTTCCAGTCTGCCACTCTTCAATGTGTTAAGTACAAAAAGCTGCTGATGAAGGTTCCCAGTGAGTCTTTTTCTATTGAGTTTTTTAAAATCGACTATGATCACCAGTGAAAAGATGTAAAGAATAAGTTTTAAAAGTTTTTTCACTGACTATTTAGAGGTACTGTTCACCTTTACACCATATTTTACCAGAATTTGCAATAGAGCAATTTTTCATCCCAATAATGTGTAAATAATAGCCTCTCTTCACTTTGGAGCTTAACTGAGAAATTAAAGCAGAAAACATTTTTCAGTTGAGGCCTCATGCAGGAATCAAACCACACTCTCCTGGATAACAGGCTCATAAACACTTTGTCATTCTTTCTACTGACTTTCTAAGGCCTTTCTGTCAGAAAGCTTTCTGGTGCTTCTGCCAGAAAGGCCAAAAAATGAATTTCTTCCAATACCACAAGTTCCAGTGCATGTACCTTTGGAGAAGCCAAAACCAGGGGCATAAACAGTGCAGGCGATGAGGTCCCCAGGAGAGAGTGGGCACCTCCAACAACATGTCGGGCAGAGAACAAGGCAAGACAAGTGATTCAGTGACTGCCACTTCAGAAATATGGTTGTGTTCAAAGAAGAATTCATGTTAAATTAAAAATAATTAAAAAATCATGTTATTTGCTATATATGCCCTTGAAAAGGCTAACCAAACTCTGTTATGGTTTCCTTTTTTGGGTAAAATAGTTGGTAGCCATCTATAATAAAACCAGACGATACCAATTCAGATATGCAGTGATGATTGCCGTGTAATATGTATGTTGATTTGTCCAATGCAAAGTTTCTATTTGATCACTTGATGAGTTGATACATAAACGGTAGCTAGTTTGGGTGCAAAGTCTGTCATGACGGATGATCCCCTCATCGCAGCGATGCAGCAGTTTGGCTGGAATCAGCATCAATGCTGCCGTCAGCAGTGTGTCAACAAGCATGCAACAGGTAACATTAGGAGAGCAACATGCGTGTGTGTCTGCTACATAACTAATAACTAGTGCGCACTAAGGCCCCTCATAATATCTTGCACTGGGGCCCATCACAGCCACTTTATGCTGTTTGTCAAAGCTGTAACCAATACCAATACAGCAGTAAGCACGATTTCTTATTTTACATGAACTTACATACAGCCTATATAGTTGGCATTTATAACATTTTAGATGAAACATTAAATGTGTTGAAATGACGTCTTTGTGTAGACTGGAATGTGACATTTGAGAAATAGCTTCACACTTGTCTCTCTTTCAACATACGAATGGACCAAATTGTGTTTTGTGACATGTTGACTGCATTTTAGCAGGTTGAAAAGAGGGTGAAGAGAGGTCTTAGATGTTCAGTCTGAATATCATCCAGTTTTCAACTGCAAATAAATGTTGGAATCCCACTTCGTGCTCACTAGGTTGGGTAGCTACTAAAAGTTTTTGCATGACACTGAATTGGCTTAGTGAAGGAAGAGGTGGTGTGCAGAAGAAAAAGCAGAGAGAAAAGGCTGACCAAAAAAAGAAAGAAAAGAAACACTGAGAGCTGCCCAAATCATTTCATTTTGAGAGCTTCCAGGCCAAGTACGCCAGCTAAACCCTGAGCTCCTCAAGTTTTAATGCTGTTTCCATCTTTATACACCGTGTAAACAGGAAATCAAACCCCAAAGTGTTTATGACCACCTGGCAAAATTTAATGTTAGGAATTCAAGTTCAGGACAGATTTTCAAACCACTGTTCACCAGATTCCAGTGAAGCCAAAACCTCGTTCCGTGTTTGCTGTCATGTTCGGCGCTGGTGGAGCTGGACGTGAGCCAAAGAGAACAGGGGGAACTTCACCAGCACCATTATTCAACAAGGTCAAACCCGATTTAGATTTGAAACCAAAGCCAAAACAGGGCATCTTGAAGCTGTTAGGAAACTATTCCAGATCTTAAACAGACCAGGGGGACTGTGTACATCTCCCTAATTGCACATGTCAATTTATGTACGAGCGCTCGGTTTAGTCAAGCTCCATTACCCCCCCTTTTCTAACTCTCATGCTGTTTCACTGTCACTCTGTCCCGCTCTTATACCCTTTCTGTCTTACACACACATACACTCAACCTCCTGGACATGAAAATTCACACATTATAAGTGTGTATAGTGCTTCCACAGAGGCACAGAAACACACACACAGAAATGTTAGGCAAACCAACAACACGTCACTGAGACAAACCATGTCAGCTCACAGCTTGACAGCTTGTTAATGTTGTGTGACTTATCTGGGAACAAAGGATGCATTGCAGAAACTTAAGGCTGCATGTAATTAATCCGATCCCGCCAATAACTCTCTCAAATATTTACTGTATTCCGCTATCAGCGGTGAGGGAGACAAATGAAGAGCTTGACAAAGACCTCACACAACCATGGGAGTCTGCTGGTTCCAGAGGCTGCAGCGAGCAGAGCAGGTGAAAAGAGTTGTTACTCACTTCTCGAGCGACCGTCAGGGCCTATATAATGTTTTAACACACTGACCAGAACCCTTCAGGGACCAAACCACAATAATGCTGTCATCACCTGGTCTCATACAACCGTCCAGCATCCATGGGAGACTGACCAAAGAAAACACCAAGCTGTGAAGTTTTCTCTCAAATATTTCTTACATTTCTCTTAGCAGAAATACATTTTGAAAACTCTTTTGATCCTAGAACACATTACATGACAGGACAGGCGCTCCTTTGCCATTCAAAATAAAGAATTTTGGAAACACAACATAAATTTACAGAGGAGGACAACATCATATGCCTTTTTAACAAAGGAGAAGCTCTTTAAATATTTTCTATCACTGATGGTGTCTAGCCATGCAGACAGTTTAGATTTTATTTGGAGGTTTATTTGTGATTCTTGCAGCATTGAGAAATTACATTTAAATCTGCAGTTACTCTTTTTTTTTGGTCACATAAGGTAAGTGGAAAGAACTGAAAACCTGACATCAAACCTGACATCAATCCTGACATTTTACAGAGAATCAACTGCAATTAGAGATGGGAAGTAACTAAGTACAAATACTTTGTTACTGTACTTAAGTAGATTTTTCAGCTGGCTGTTCTTTTTTGACAACTTTTTACTTTTAGTCCCTACATTTTAACTCAAATATCTGTATGTTATACTCCTTATATTTTCAAAATAGTCTTGTTACTTTAGTTAAAAAGTTAAAAGACTAAATGACTTACAGGCAGAACAAGACAAAAAATTTAAGCGTAACAAGATGAATACAATGTGACGAGGCGTAAATAGATGAAAATGACATAAAAGATGTAACATGATGGCTAATGTAACAAGGAAAAAATGGCATAGACATAGACAAGACAAGAAAAAAATTATGTAAAAGATGCAACAAGATAAAAAATGATGTAACAAGAAGAAAATAAACATAAAAGATGTAACAAGATGAAAATGACACAAAAGACGTAACAAGACAAAATGACATAACTGGATATAATGATGAAAATGACACGGCCTTCTCGCACGGTGACCATAGTAATTTTTCAACAGAGAAATGCTCACTGGGTTGTAGGAGTTCAGGACCTCTGTGGGTTCACCAGTACGAGTGACACCTTTCACATTACACACATCATTTCATTCAACTGTTAATAAGAAAATTTTCCCAAATTTCCTCAGCATTACAGAGGTGGATATCCCAAAATCTAGGCAAAATAAAAAGGTATCTTCATGGACAGACACCACTTGGAGTAACTCCACTGAAAATACTTTTTTTCTTTCATTTTGTGTGAGCATGTCTTTAATTTTATATTTATTTGTTTTATTTTGTGTCATAACATCCCACTCTCTTATCCTTCTCTCTTATTTTCTCACAAATAATCTTTTTTCTCTTCTTTGCTTGTCCCTCAGTGGCTGACATCAGAGCCCTGGAGAGAGCTGAGGGGCTTAACTTACTAGACTGTATGATGCATGTGCCTGTAATGTTTGACCTTTACACCCACAAATTATTGACTACATCATACAGACCTCACTCTGCGGGAGAAAGAGGCCTTCTCGTTAAAAATAAAGATATTGTCACAATAGCTTCTGTGTGAAGCTGTCTATTTTGGACATGAGTAAATAACCATGTTTGGAAAGAAATCATCTGGCAAACACTTTTTTGCATCTAGCCAGAGGATGAAAGAGAGGCAAAGCTCGGGCAAAGGTAGTAATAAGAAACAAAAACTGGGAAACATGCCTCATCTGTGTCTCGTCTGTAAATGTATGGATAATTAATAGCTGTAAGATTATTATTACTGCAACAGGAATAATCATTTAGATTCTTTTAATCATTTGTGGTTTCCGTCAGCCAGGAGCAGGTTGTAATGATCTGAGAGTCATTTTCAGGATGCAGCTTTGGTGTGAAAACATGGCACTAATTGAGCTGTGATTAATCCTAGTTAGTGTGGAAGGAGACGTTCAAAGCCTCGCTGTGAGTCATAATGGCTTTTAACACTAGAGGGTACCCTATTCAAGCAGGATTAGCTGTTTTCCACTTCACAGAGATAAAATTACCCTGCTCCACCACCAAATATTCCAATAGCGGGGAGATAGGGCCATTAAAATACCTTTAAAAGGTCACAGAAAGCCAACTTCAAGGTTTGTTGTCTCACCAGTTCTGAGTTACGCAGAGAGGCGGTCGGGATGTGATTGTGGGCCTTGCGAGGAGGGGGGTCCTGCCATTCTACAGGTTCACAGGAAAGATGGCCAAGCATGTTTGCTCATGCCATGGGACACAATGTTTTCAGAGGAACAGCAGGAGCAGCGGAGGGGGCGTAGGGGAGTGGAAGGAGGGAGGAGAAACAGCTCTAGAGGAGTCTGGTGGCCACATGTCGCCGTTGCTGCTCGGTGCTTTGGATACTGCAGGCTTTTCGTGCTAAGCATCGACGCACAGGCTGAAAATAAACCCTGTCCAAATACAGGGGCTGGACAGGGTGGTGGACTGGTGAGGACAGGCCCCAGACGAAGACTTTCACCAACAACATCCTCCTTCTTCTATAGCTTTGGTCCCTTCGGGGCCAAACATCGACCCTGACCTCCAGACCTGACTCTCAACTTCCAACTGCAACCAGCTAAGGGACTGTGCAGAAATTATTTGGCTGAGGTAGCTGGATGAAACTCTATGTTTCACTGAATGAAAATATATATGAGATCAGATGTCCCTCAGATCTTTTAAATGATGCCTGAATCTCATGTTCAGAAGTGTTTTTTTCCCCCAAGCATCTTATTATTTCTAAAGCGTGCATCACAACCAGCACCAATCAGTAAACATACAAGCATAACACACACTGACTGTGCTTTCCAGTACACATACTTCCACACTATTTAGTATGCCAAAAAAAGATTTAGTGTGTTCCAATGCACGAGATGTCAAATACAGTATGCCAAAAATACCAGGATATCCTTCTGCATCCAGTCACATTTTGCAATATGCAAGCCAGCATGCTTTTCTGGCTATTCTGACCCACAATCCTTTGTGATGGGTGTAGGAGCAAAAAGGTCAAAGTTCAAGGCGCAATGTTATGAGGAAGTAGTATGTCCTAATTGTATGCATATTGCATGCAACAGTACATACTTTGTCAGGGCAGCTGCAGCACGAACTAAAAGTTAAAAGGGAAAGGATGCGATTTGTAATGAGGTGTGAGTTTCCTGTCCCCATCCCTTCCATCCGCCCCCATACACCCAAACAGACAGACAAGCAAGCAAAAGAAACAAACAAGCAAAACAACAAGGCAAGGCAAGTTTATTTGTATCGCACATTTCAACAACAAGGCAATTCAAAGTGCTTTACATAAAACATAAAAAGCATCAAGAGCACTGAGACAAAATGTAAAAGAAACATAAAGCAATATAAAAAGACATTTCAACAAAATTAAAACCTCATATTTTATTTAAGCAATAGATAAAACAACGAAAAAGTATACTTAAGTATACTTAAGTATATTATTTTCCATTTTTTTCAGAACAGCTTAAAAGTAGGATGGGATTCATTTTTCCGAAGTAGAAGTATGCATTTCTTTGCAAAATATGTTAGGCCTGCACGTTAATTAAAATTCTTTAGATGTGATTGCAAACCAGGCAATTCGTTCAATATAAGGAAACAAGATCAGATTCTATTTGACTGATTTAGTGAATGAAAGAATCGACTTCCAGAGACTTTTCAACAGATTGTGCATCACCAAAACAAATGCATAAATGTTTGCTGAAGATGATGGCGATATTAAAGGCTGACATCGAGGACAGTTAGGTGAATTATTTTGGGGAATTTTATGCACGACAGAATGTATGGATACATTTAAAATTAGTTTCCTTGATTTTGTTACTTCTAAATGTGAAATGTAGTCTTTCACAAAGGTCTGACCAAAAATCATCCTCAGATCTTTTCTTCAAATCTTTAATAAAGTTGGGAAAAATGAATGACCTCCTTGGGACAGACTATCACAAAATTGGCAGATTTTGCCTTTTATTGTAATCAAGGGCGTTGATATATCCTGAACTTCAGATAATCTAAAAATGAACTTTAACAAACATTCCAAATTTGTAGAAAATTCTGCTTGTATTGAGTGTTTGAAGTGTTTGATCAGATGGATTCTGATGGATGAAGAAAAACAATAAATACAATAAATCTCAGAAGGGAGGAATGAATCTGGGATGAGAAAAAGTTAAAAGACCTTTCTTTTCTCTACCTTTGTTTTAGTCAAAAGAAAAAAAAAAACACAACTCTTCCCTTTCTCTGACCCCTCTCCTCTCCTAATAATTTTTGTACAGTCCCTAAGGCTGTGTGAAATGTTATTTTTCTGCTCTTGGTTTGTATCTGTTTCAAATATAAAGTGTTTCCTTCAAAGTGGTTTGAAACATCATTATTCATTAAAGTATATTTGAATCATTTTCTGTTTCTGAAACTCAACAGCAACAAACACCAGGCCTATGCTGCCATATTGGGAGCAGACATGTCTATATTAGTGTCAGAGACACCCAGAGGTATGTCACATTACCACACAGTAAAACAGGTTAAAGAGGACCTTAATTGCTCGGTTGCTGTCCTTTGAAAAGCTCTGTTTTCCTTGGATGAAAACGTTCCAAAAGCAGAAGAGCCGAGGTCGGAGCAGAAGGGGAGAGCCACATCAAACGAGGAGTGTGCATGAATCTGTCAGCAATGAAGGGCTATTACTACAGTAGCAGCACCCTGCCTCAGGGAATATGCTGTCAGCTTCCTCATTAAAGGACTGACCTGGGCAGGAGACAGCCTCGGGTTAGCTCACAGTTTAAGCTTGACTCTGCTGCAGTTTTTTCTGTCATTTTTCAAAAATATAGTCAATATAATGATGAAAAAACACGGCAAGTGATGTTAATTGTTTTATATCAAACGAAATGTGTGCACTGTAAACACCAATTCACTCACTGGACTTAGAACTTTATTGTTAAAAAGTATGCAAAGTTTAAGTTTGAGCTTTTTTGAACTTAAAAATGTAAGTTAACTGAACTAAAGTTGAATAATTTGAGTTTTTTGGAAAAAGTAACAATTGAGTTAAAGCTATAATGTGTCACATTTCCACATTTTTCCACATTAAAACTTTCAACATGTGTTACATATTTGTTGAATTGTATGTATTTATTAAAGGTAACAGTGTGTTTTCAGCTAGCCATTGCTAGCTAGGTGCTAGCTGCTATAACTTCCAGAAAAAACAACAACAGAATAACACAGGATACATCAGATATGTCAGAAGGGAAGATGGCAAACGTGACTAAACATATCATGTGAATGAAACTTTACCTGGATGACATACATTTTCATCAGGCTGTTTAACAGTGAAGACAACAATTACCATGATTCCACGCTACTTCACGCCATCAAACTCTGTTATTGGTTTAATGAGAGAAATGCCTTGACTTAAAAATTGCACATTTAACTTAACTGAACTTGAGAAATCAGTAAGTTGAACCAACAACTGTTCAGTCACATTACTGAATTTTACAAACAAGTTTAATTTCCTTTCACATTTTCTGTCAATTCCCCATTTCACACGAGAACTTAGAGCTGCGGCTGCTCCTTTTGGAGCTACTTTGAGCTACTTCAACGTATTAAATTCTAGGTTTTAAGGGTAGGGACTTAATTCAATGCTAACCTTCATCATGGTTCACAGTGAAAGCAACCTTGACTTATCCTGGAGCATATTAGAAACACACAAGTTTTCATTATACATGTTTTTTCTTCAATCTATAAAAAATATGGTCTTAGGAGAGTTTATCTCGTGCACAATGCAGGCTGGGAAGTCTGCTAATATGCTGCACCTGCACTGCAAACATTGCTCAGACTGATTTTTTTAAAATAAAATAGAATAGAAAATACATTATACTGTCCATCCTTCACATGCAAGAGGCAGAAACTGTGTCACATGTGCAGAGGGATCGCTATTACAAACAACACATACACTAAAAGCACAACATATCATACACAAAGGAGACATTAAAAATACATTACATAGAAACATAATAGAAGCTACACTGAAAGGAGCACCAGGTGCTGCACAGTGAGGACTGAGTTGAGTTTCTAGTTAGAGCAAGAAATAATGTAACTAAATTGCTTTAAAAAACAACAACAACAACTTTATTTCATTAAATTGTGAGCATAAGAAAGTAGTAAGTTGTTAAAAACACTGGAAACTGCTACAGTTTTATGTTAAGAAAGCAAAATATTGTCATGTTCTGCATTCCACTGCCACTCTTGTTGTAATGTTGTGTTTTTGTTATGACTAATGAACACAAATTACTCTTTTTATTGAATAAGAAACTCACTACAAATTGTATTGAGTCAAAACATTAAGTACATAGTTTTACAAATATTTTTTTGGTAATTCAGTTATCAAAATACCTGCAAAGTGCACAATGTATGTGTTGTTAATTGGTCCTGAAGTACTTCCTGATGTATTGGCTTTATAAATGTCAGCAAAATTAACTTAAGAAATGAAAACTTATTGACTAAAAAGTAAAGGAATTATTTCAGTCTCACAAGGATTTAATGTTTTGTGTCAAGTGAACATAAAGTGGGGAGTTCTGGTTATGGCGAGGTGTTAAGAGCTCGCAACTTTTAAGCTCAGCTGCTGGCACAAAATTAATCCTACAAGCTACACAGAAGTCAAGGAACATGAATACAAGAGTACTGGAATCTAAAAATGTCACAAAAAAGAGAAAAATAAAACATGAAATGCGAACAAACACTTGTAGGATGAAAAAATGAGTGATGCCACTGCTGCGGTGAATGACGACCTTGATGAAGGCGACGGTGAAACATTTAAAGCCAGAGGAGTGAAGATGTCAGGAAAGCTGTAACGTTCTTGAAAAGTGAAGTTCATGAGAAAATCGATGTTGTGCAAGTGAACACAAAGTTTTCTGTCATTTTGACAGTCCTGAACATTTGTGTGCGTGTGTGGGCATGTGTGTGGGAAAGGGAGAGAGGCCAAGAGTGAGATAAACAGCGCATGTGTGTGTGTGTTTGCATCCTGTCTGTGAAATTAGAAACACAAACACATCAGATCTTAAACAAGCTTACCACATCCAACTCCTGCGAGCAATTAGAAAAGCATCGACACCATTACGCACCGACTCTGACACGCTACGCCTAAACCCTTCACCTTTCCCAACGAGTAAACACACACGTCGGTGATAAAGCTAATGGGGCTGCGGCGAACGGGCCACATGAGGAGAAACAGAGTGATCCATCTCCATCGTGGGTAACCATCGCCGTGCAGCGTCCGGCCGGGGGGGAACGGACGGAGGAACCACCACAGAGGTTGTGCAGTAGTTAGTGAACCTGTCTGTCTCCTGTCAGACTGCTGTCACACACACATCGAGCCAAGCATCAATACACACTGGCCTTTCCCCCCGATTTCCAGGCCTATATGCACTAAACGCACATGTTTTGATTGCTGACGGCCATGTCAGGAGTCAAGTAGAGCCTCTTAAAATGTGGCCTAGGGGCAAGGGTCATCCGCTAATGAGTAAAAGCTTTTTTTCCCCCTTTGTTGGCAGGGAGGGAGTAAGGAAATGTGCTCACTAGGTGGTAGGGAGGTGAGGAGGGGGAGGGAGGGGAGGAGAGAACGTGTGAAGGGATGGGTAGTGGCAGGGGAGAGGAAGGGTGAAAGGGCCGAGCGGGCGGAGGGAGGGGGTGTCAGGAAGTGGAGCGAGAGGGGAGGCAAGAGGTGAGGTCTCAGGTGAGAGGGGGTGATAATGATAAACTGTGTTTTTCTCTCGTGTCTGACAGAGAAATAGAGACATGGAGAAAACGGAACGGCAGGATTGAGACTTCTGTGGAGAGTCAACTGTTAAAAATGACTTAATTATTAAGGAAACACTTTGTAGTGTTGTTTTGGTATCTGTTCAAACACACCTGACAAAACCACGTTTTTTAAATGAAATTCTACAACAACTGGAAGAGTAAATACGTAAGTCTGAATCTTACGAATATGTTGGTAGCGTTGGATGGATGGGTTTTTGTTTAACATACTGTACTGATGACATACTTAAATATGAGAATATGTAAATAATGTCAGATAACGCCTGTATTGTGAGAAGACGTACAATGAAAAATGATCTTAACATTTTTATGAGGCAGAAATACAGCCTATTCTCTTCAGTCTGCATACAGATAGTCCAATTTTGCATGCAGGTGATACACCAGGTGAAGGATATATGGTGTGCATGGATAGACCAAACAAACACAGGACTTTCACCTGGGTTGCCAGCGTTCATGTCTGGCAAACACCCAACATTATTTTAAATTTTAAAGTAACCTAATGTAACCTAACATACTTATTTTAACCCAAACCATCATATTTTCCTAAACCTAACCATGTAGTTTTGCTGCCCAAACCTAAACTAAACCAGACTGCACTGTTTCACAACTTTAACAATGTGTTATTTTTGTTACCATGACGACGAAGGTCACCTGACCATGGATGGCAACTAAGGTCACTTGTGAATATGCATCTGCTCTCCAGAGAAGTTAATGGGAAGGATACCTACATGCAAAATTGAACTTTGGTATATGCACTGCACACTATTTGAATGTCTAAAGTCATGTTATTTGTACACAGATTACAGGAAATGAGTTGCATCATATTAAGACACTGTCTATCACATAAAAATCAAGTTAACAATTTCAAAAAGCTTTGTTTTTCCTGTCAGCATTACAAGATAGAGTGAAATTCTTTCTCTTGCACAAAAAATATCCTTTTCTGGTAGTCAAAAATAGCTTTCACGGTCTGGATGAAGGGAAAAAGCAGTAAAAAATTGTGTGAATCTGCAATGGAGCCTGAACGGACATAATACAGACAGCTACAGACACCACAGACATCTATTATTTTTGTTTATGTTACATTCTGCAGTCCACTTGAGGGATTTTGAGACATGCGCAGGAGATCGGCATCTGTAGTAGCCACATGGAGAAGTCCATGAGTCTACAACAAATTGGGTGTTTGCAGATGTCTGCAATGATCCTGTGTGTACACCCTCCGATGATGAAATTTGCAGTCACACGGCCCCTAGTGGACCCTCACACACTCACAAACGCAAAAATATAATACCATCTTTAGTGCAGACATCATTTCATCCATCAGTGATTTTCTCCTTTATTTCCCCTGTTTGTTCTCAGAAAGTTTGTCAGTAGCTGTGTCTTTATTTCCAAAGCATTGGACATTTGCCCAGTAATTCTCCATCTCATGTCATCTTACCACACATTTACCACACATACACATGCAGCGCATTGATCCTCCCTCCCTGCTGCACTCTGGGTGTTGTCAGGGCTTGTCCGAGGCCAGACATCCTGACCCTGACATACTGAAACCGTTTCATGAGAAGCTCCCTGTGCAGCTTGGCTTTCTCTGAGTCCTGGTGGGCCGGAGACCCCGACAGGGCGGCACATATATGAGGATGTGTAGAAGAGACACTGGCGGAGAAGAAAGCCGGCCCTTGTGCTCGGAGAGTTAACCTTAAGTGCTGCAATACCTACAAGTGCAAAGAGAAGCTCTTTGTTCCCTCCGCTCATCTGATCTGGCCTTTACCTCTGCAGCCAAGAGGTGTGTGTGTGTATGTGTATGTGTGTGTTTGTGTTAGCAGTGGCGGGCTGTTTGAAGCCTCTCTGATGGTTCTTTTGGTGCTCTCCAGGAAACGTTTGTCTGTGCATTGGATGAGCTCCTCCAGATGTTCCCATAATTCCCCTGGATGTGTGCGTGCATGCCTGTGTGTGCGAGTATATCTGAATGTGTGTGCGCGTGTGTTTAGATAGAAAGAAGAGGGAGGGGGGCCATGTTCCAATTAGAGATGGGTAAACTGTTGATGTAAAAGAAACTAAAGCTAACATTTACAGGCCGTGACTCTGTGATGTCTCCCATTGTGACTTCAGTCTGCTCTGTGGCATCGGGCCTAAAGCAGCGTTCAGGCCTGAAGGATTGTTTTTAAATTCCACATTATAGTTTCCAAAGTGCACTCCACTGCTCTAAACACATTTTAATGTACAATCACTGCAGAAAACACTTAAGGGTACTATTTTTCCTCTCTGAACTCTAAATGCCCTGCTGAAGTGTCGATGAGTAGGAGCAAGATCGTGGCTGACCTGCTGGGACTTTGGCCTCCCACAGGACGGGGGAGAGAGTTAATATATGATGTTCCTTTGTGGAAACAGAGCCCTGCAAAACAGCCATAAAATCACAACTTAATGGCCAATAAGAGACAAACCTGCATGCACATATATACTGCCGCAGCGGCAAGTTGGTTCTTCTCCAGTGAGAGCGAATAAAAGTGTGGACTGAAGCTCAAAAATGGTAAAGATAAAGTGGAAAATGATTCTTATGAAGACCAGCTGGATAAAATAATAATCCATTGACATAAAAGTATACAATGATGCAAGGTACAGACTGGACTTTGACGTTGATGGTTCATCCTTGACCTTGGAAAACAGAAGCTGATAAAATACTCTCCGCTCAAAGCCCTTTTCCTCACTTGGTTTGGAGCTTTCAGGCGAATCAGCTGTTTCTAAAATGCTGGTTTTGCATTGAAAACATCCACAGAGTTACAAAAACACAACGGATTAACACCATTGTTCAAATTACAGCTAAAAAGCACATGGGCTCCCCTGAAAATCTACTTTAGGGGGAGCATTAAAACATTGTCCATTTTTGTGTCACAGATTATATTTTATTTTATGTACATTAAGGTTCCTGAAATAAATAATGATGTTGTATGTTTATTTGCTCATTACATTGTTCAACCATGCGATGTGTGATTCTTGAAGGTGTGTGTGTATGAGAAGCAGAAAAACATTGTCTGTGTCCCCACAAGCTGATTCGGTGATTCTGTTTCATTGTTTTGCAAATCGGCAAATTTGGCAATTTTGACTGAATTTTCAAAAAAATCTGCAAAAGAAAATTTATCTGTGATTTCGTCTCCTGTTCGGAATATTAGGAGTTGGTTCACTGGGATATGCAGTAGGCAGGGCTAATGCTCCAATTAGGTGCCGTTATACCATCGTAGAAGAAGAGGGGACAACGAGATGACATAACTTAAAGAGCACCAGTTGAAAAAAAGTAGAAAAAAACGACTGAAATATGACCTTTATGTTTATTTCATTTATTCCTTTCAGGAAGGTGAAGGTCTTCTTATCGCTCCACTCAGATCTGATTCCATCTCTACATTAAAGTGTGATGTGTTTTGGACGTACGACGCAGTTAATGTTTTTGTAAAATCTGACAATTTCACATAATAAAATGTTTTACTTCTCTCAGAAAATAGTGTAAAGTGAAACAGTTTGTTCTCAAATATCTGCTGCTTATTCTGGCACAGTTCAGACACAGAAGAGCTTAACGCTGAACGCTGTTACATCCACATGTACAGACCAAACAAACACATTTCAGTCATGTATTTCTCAACTTTGTCAGATTTTCTTTTTATTGACCCACAGATGTTTCCATATCTCCCAAGCAAAAACCCCGTTTTTACAGTATTTTGTTTTCTACTCAGGTTTTTATGCACAATTTGAAAATGCACATAAAAACAATTGGAGGAGATGTTTAATTTGTGGTGTTCACAAAATTGAAAAATCACATTTTAAAAATGTTTCCAAAGCTAATATTCCTGTCACTCTGTATAATCCACAGACCTCACTGTGAGCCAATAGTTTTCATTGGACCTACTGAAGAGATTTTCCCTAAATATGTTTTTTTGTAATTTGGGCCAAACGACCCTTAAAGAAAAGCAGAGTGAGCCATGCAGCTTCTTCAGAAAAACAACACGATTTTCTGGGAATTACTGTGATTCAAACCTTTTTTTTTTGTTTTTTTTTATGCTTTGTGTTTTTGCAGCTTGTTGTTGGGAAGAGATAACAAGATGTGACAGTAAATACCTGTGGATAAGAAAAAAAGAGAGATATGAAGGGGCTTTCCTAAAGAATCAGTGGGAGACAGACACAATGAGTGATTCAAAAACTCAGGAAATATCATAAGGAAAATACCTGCATGAGACCATCAAAGCACACAACAATGACAGTGGGGGAGAGGGCTCACATCTTACTTTGAGTTATCTTTCAGTGTGTGTGTGTGTGTGTGTGCACATGTGTGTGTATGTGTGCCTTATATACTGTATGTGTATTGCCATCAACTCCTCAAGGAAGAACTGCTTACTTGGATGCAATCATTGACATCTTCTGTTTATTTCTCATCTGGGCTAAAGTTTAGCCAGCGGCCTTGCTGCCATTTATGAGCCCAAGGCTAGTGCTTTATTAATACCTAAATTAAAAAGTGCAAGTAAAGACATTAAACATTGTAAACATACACAAAAATTGAGCTAGAAGTATATAACTAACAGTATAAATATAAGTTCACTTGTAGTATAGTTAACAGTGTAGTTGCAGCACAAAGTAAAACTTAGATGTAAACTATCTGTGTACTTAAAGTTTACTACTTTTATACTTCAAGCATTCTTCTTTTATAAACTGAAAAGTGGGTCAGTTTTGAAGTATTGAAGTAGTACACCTGCAAGAAAACTACAAGTACACTGATATTAGAATAGTTACCATATGAAGTAGACTTACTTGAACTTAACTTAAGTATACTAAATAAAATTAACTGGAAGTTTACTACTTTTAAACAGCATCGTTTTCATAATATTATCATATTATAAGTGATAGTGGAAAACTAGTGTGCATGTAAGCATAATGTGTCTATTTATTTGATATGTTACATGCTTCTTTTCTCTAAATGGATTTGTTATTTAAAACCTGTTTGTTGGTTTGTGTGGATACGTGTTTGTGTTTGTTTCCTATCCGCCAGCCCTCTTCCAAAGAATTCCAGCCTTCCTCCACTTCTTAAGAGCCACACTTGAGCTGTGACCTCATTTGGACGGTGAGCACCTGTGGAGTGCAAACAATTATCCCATTAGTGCTAAGAGGGGCTGCTCCTGCTCACCTTATCCCCGCCCACACCTCCTCCTGCACCTCCGCTGCATCAAACCCCCCTCCGACAACCCCCTCCATCCTCCAGACAGCTTTGGTTTCTCCCAGCTCCCACATCTAAAGCCGGGGAGTATCTCAGGAGGTGTGGTAGCACTCTGAAGGGGGAGGAGGAGGTGGAGGTGGGGGAGTCGTGGGGATCAATGGTGTTCTCCTGGTTGACAAAGCTCAGACAAAAAGGGCCTTCTCCGGCTGAGACAGACGGGCCAGCCCACACACACCTGGATGGACGGCCAGGGGAATCATAAGAAGGCTCGCAGCGCTTCAAAGCCACGCTGCCACCTGGGCTCATTGCTGCCTGGGAAGAAGGTGGTGTGTGTGTGTGTGTGTGTGTGTGCGAGAGAAAGAGAGAGAGAGAGAGAGAGAGAGAGAGAGAGAGAGACAGGACACACACACA
>JAJHUR010073615.1:0-10633 GCA_027495735.1 Lutjanus campechanus
AGGGTAAGAGAAACACACTGGACTCTGTGTGTGCGTACTGCATGGATTGGCACAGAGAGGACAGGCGCTGCACCCCTGTCATAATAGATTACATCAGAACTTAAACGTCGGAACTTATCAATACTCCGGTCTTGACCGTTTGATACCGAATTTCAGTACCCACACCTATGTACGAAATACAGTGCGCTCAAAATCCCGGGTCCGTATAGGACGGCGTCTGGGTCCGGACTCGGACCGCGGTCCGCCTGTTGGTGACCCCTGCACTAGGGGCTGCAGGTGAGCTTCAGTTTGAAATCTTGTGTCAGTTAGAGATAACATATGTGGGGATCATATTAATGTTGGCATAACTTTGCAAATCTCAGCTGACTGCATCTGGCAATTGTGGTGGCATTACAGTTGGTGCTTCACCATCTGTTGCCTGAGTGCACTCTTCTAGAAATAACTCAACTGTTTTGTTTTCCTTTATTTCTCATGCAGATTACGAATTGACTTTTCTATATTTATGAAATGAATATAAAGTAATGAAACAGACAGCTTCATTATTTTTCCTTCACCAAGGGCCTGCTTAAGGGGGCATTATGTGACCAGGATCCAACCATAGGCTCTTTCCCCGTGCCCATTTGTTTTCTGGCAACATCGCTTGCAGGCTGTTTCTCATTGTTCGGGTAGACAGTCTATGGTGCAAACATATGGTGTGAAGAAGAAAGTAATTAAGATATTTGTTTTTACAAAGTTGGTGTGTCAAGAGATTATGATCTCAACAATTATATATATTTTAAAAATGAAGGAAAAATGCAAATGCTATCGTCATGTAACTATCATCCATTTACTGTACACAGTAACAATGCAAAGAAGAATATCCATTTGTTCCCCGTTACAGTTCTGCTTTACTGTATAAGCCTTATATGGATTTGAAACACATGCAGAATTCATGTTTAGCAGCCAAACCCTGTGAGTCCTTGTATGTAAAGCTTCGACAATAACTTTCTCTGAAAGCAATGTCCTCAATGCAATAAATCACTGTGTAAACACAGCCAGTAGTCCCGTAGCAGTGTTTCAACACCACGTTGTATTTACGGATTGGACCTTTAAGGAGTTAACAGGATTCTGTCTGAACTGAATGTATACAGCGTGTGGTGTGTTGGTGTGCCAGGAACAGGCTTACTCCTCCATCCCTCATAAATGAAAGCCAAGTGAACTCAGATAGACTGTCAGGGATGAGTGTGTGCTGAATGAAATCAGAGCAAGCAAGAGTGGACATTCTGATGTTGGAGCACTTGCTTTTAAAATACTTTCAGAAACATCACTACTGCCATTGTTTACTTTCAGACTGAGACACTCTTTCTATCTCCGAAATTAAATCGATTGTCATACTGTAGCTTTCAATGCAAGGACGGGCAGTATATGTAAGACTTTATGGGTTTTGCTGGCTGGAAGGGGGTTGGCATACATTTTAGTATTCATCTAAAAGGTATTGAACATTTAGATTAAAATTTCTGGCTTTGTTAAGATATAATGGGCTAGGTGATGTTATAAAATCATACAATTGATCAAACATTTGCGAACTGCACGAACCCATCATTAAATGAAAATAACAGCAATTTGAGGATTTATTGTGAAAAGACAGAATAGGCATGGTGCCTTCATAAAAGTTAATGATAGAAGATTATAGAAAACAAGACATATTGTACAGCTTTGTCATGTACTGGCCATTATTTTGAAGAAGTATGTGTCTTTTGTTGAAATAGTCTGCCTCAGTTTGAATTGGCACTCTTTTAAATGTTCATATGACGTCCCAGAATAAAAGAGTGGATGTGTGACACATCGGTTCAGAGACTGGCCTGTTCTGGCTGCTCCACTTTGACCTTTTTTGTGAGCGAGTGAGACAGGCCACCTTTCATTCCCAGACACTTCGTTAAGTCAACTTCCTCTCTCCCCTCAGACCACAGTGTTATTGTAAAGTGTCACTTGGTGCTGTCAGAGAGTGAAGAGATTGTTCTGTTGCTGCATGTGTGTGTCTGTCCGTGACTGCTTTATGTGTGTGTGTGTGTGTGTCCCACATTCTGACCATATATCTTTCCAAACGCTCTGTAAGAAGTTGTGTGTGTGTGTGTGGAGGTGTGTGTGAGTATATTTGTGTAACCGCAGAGGGTGTCTGTCTGAATGTTTGCTGTGACATGACACTGCCACTCAGTGGACTGATGCCAGAATGCAGCATGGATAGACAGAAGAGTGAAGCGTTCTCCACTGAGACGCCATTACATACTTAGAAACAGCTGTTACATATATGTAGTGCATTTTAAAATGCATTAAGTAATCTATATGGGAGGAACAGCAAGAAAACTGAAAGGCAACTGGCACAGCTTACAGTGGCCTGTAATTGATTGATACACTTTAAAAATGCTCTATTGATGCTTCTTGGAAACAATTTTGCTGCACAGTAAGGGCCAAACCTCTGAATGAAAAGCAATTTCGGAATCAAAGTTAGTTTGTTTTGATGGAAAATGGTAATTGATGGTAGTTTTATACATTATTTTGAAGAATGGGCCTAGTATTCCTTGATTCAACAACTACAAAAGAATTAAGCTGAAGTTTGAAGCTACTGTGAAGAGTTTGGCTCAGTTTGGTAGAATATCAAAATTTAGTTTGCTGTTATTGGTACTGTAGTGATTAATTAGTGTCAAATTAGTATAGTACAGTTAGGTTTAACTCATTATGTGAATTTGTTACATACATTTGTTAAGCATTTGGTATTTATATGTATATATTTTTGTAAACTCTAAACTGTTAACAGTTAATATATTGTTCAATTTCAAGTTCAAATTTGGTTTAGAAATGATAAATCTGTTTTTTAATGTCATTTATCATCATTAAAAAAAACTTTTAAAACAGGCACCAGCACTGTTTTAAAAATATCTGAAATCTGGTATCAGAAAAAACCCAAATGATACCAAACCATAAAAGTGAAGCTACAGTTAGCAGCTGGTTAGCTTAGCGTAGTGCAAAGACAAGAAACAGGGGTAAACAGCTAGCCTCAATCTGATCAAAGGCAGTTTTTCAAGAAAATCTTGTTTGTTTAAACTGTACAAAAACTGAAGGGTAAAACATCGTGTGATTTTAGGAAGGGTCATGTCTGGGATGGTTTCTTAGCCAGAAGCTTGGCTCATCATCCTGCAGTCACCAGTCAGCCAGCACAGACTCGAATCGTTTTTTGATACTAATGCTGCGTCTGAAATCACATAATTTGCACTACATTGAAAATGTGTACTTTCTTTCAACATGCTTTTGTCTAAATAAACAATAGTATGTATCCTTTCGGACACATTGTTCAGTGTGTATCACATCAGTTCTTGAGAGCCTCCTTGCCAGTTGAAGATGTGTAACCATGGAAACCTTACTTAGATTTAAACTGAAGTGTCAGAGCTGTCTTGGTCGCTGTCCACCAATGTCTGTTGCTTTGTTATTGTGTCGTCACTAACACATTGCAGTATTTATGCTGGCGTAGTATCCAGTGCTTTCATACTGTCATATTTCTCCAGAAATAATATGTACCTTGCATGCTATTGATTTCATTCTAAGGTTTCAAACGTACTTAGAATAATTCCCTCATACTGTTTAAGAGTACTGAATAGCATGTTAGTGTGGAATTTCAAATGCTGCAATTGAAAACAGCCTAGGCTAGCTTTTTCCTCCTGTTTCCTCTCTTTATGCTAAGCTAAGTTAGTGGTTTTCAAACTAGGGTCTAGGACTGAACAGGGGTCTTTGCGTGGGTTCAAAGGGCGTCCCTAGCAAAAGGAGGAATAGTATATTTTATTTTTTATCGCATTTTTTTTTTTGCAAGCGAGAAGAACAAAGGAAGAAATAAGGTTGGCCATTTTAAGTGATTGTAATTAACAGTGATTCTAGTTTGATCATTGATTGACTTTGAATACTTAATTACCCAGCAGAGATTGCTTAAGACAAAATCCTCTGAAATTGAAAAAGTTTAAAGTTAAAAAAGTTTGGGAATCCCTGAGCTAAGCTATCCAGCTGTTCAGAATTTAGCCTGCTGCTGATCTTTTCATCTAACTCTCAAAAGTTTCACAAGAAAGCAAATGTCCCAAAATGTCCAAGTACTCCCTTGATTTAAGTAATAATTTTCAATAAAGTTTTAAGACATGAACACTGTTGACTCTTCACATTAAACCATCTATCTTTAAAATACCCCTTTTTGCTGCTCGCATTAACAGGATACTTTTAAGACACGGGATATCTGGTTTCGTTACCACAGCGGAATTTTGATAACACCCCAATTATCACAAAGTGCTGCAGCAATTATCAGAGCGTGACACCACTGAGGAAAATTTTAGAAGATAATAGTTGTCTTAATTTAAATTACCACTGCAGAGCAAACTTTGCTTTGAACTTTGAACATGCCTTTCACCATGAAGTCACCCCAGATTGGTCTCAGGGGTGCTTTGGGTGGAGAGGGTTATGAGAGCGGATGGATCCGTGGACAAAGAAAGGTGATGACACAGACGGACGGAGCGACCGCAAGAGACAGATGGAGAGAGGGGAAACAATGTAGTAAAAGAGATGACAATGTCGATAAAGTGAAATTGGAGATCAAGCCAACAGATGGAGGAGCAAAGAATGTGACCTGCCAAGTTGCTCGTGGCACTCCAGGCAGGGATAGACGGATACGTACAGTCAGGAGATAAAACAGGAGGGAGAGTGGGAATGACAGATGCACGGCGGGGAAGAGCCAGGGAGAAGTGGGGGGGGGGAAGAGACAGTGAGATGAGAGGGGAGGAAGTGAGACCAGCACAAAAAGGGGAAATGAGCAGGAGATGAGTGGGCAAAGCGAAAGTGTAATCAAAATATTAAAGTGCATGGATGTAAAGAAGGACATTGACTGTACTTGAAAAAACATCGCAAACGTTGGCCCTCTTGGATGTCCCTATGGGCAGAAAAAATGTGATAAAGAGCCCTCTAGGGTGCCCTTCCAGTGAATAAAACATGATAAAGTGCCTTCGTGGATGCTCTTATGTGAGATAAAACATGATAAAGTGTCCCCTAAGGTGTCTTCCAGTGGAAGAAACATGATGAAGTGGTCTCTAGGGTGCACTTTTAGCGGATATTTGTGGAAAAAGTGCCCTCTTCAATGCCCCTATGTGAGATAAAATGTGGAATTGCGCTCTCTAGGGTGTCTTCCACTGGACAAAACATGAAAAAGTACCCTCTAGAGTGCCCTTCCAGCAGACAAAACATGATGAAATGCTCTCCTGGATGTTTCTATATGAGATAAAACATGATAAATTGCCCTCTATGGTGCCCTTCCAGTGGACAAAACGTAAAAAAGTGCCCTCTAGAGTGCTCTTCCAGTGGGGAATACATGATGCAGTGCCATATAGGCTGCAATATTATTGTTGTACTAGTCTAAAGGGATTGGAACTGTTGCACCATAAATGCATCACAACTTTGCATGTGTCGGTAGCCATTTTTTTTCACCCCCGGCCCTCAGACAGTCTGAGTCCACCACTGGAGACGGAGATAGTGAAAAAGAGTATTAAGAGCTTGAGTTCAGGAGAGGCAGGGGGTATAAAGTGAAAGAGGGAAGCAGGAGAGCCGGGGAGAGGCCGCAGCTTGCCTTCCTCCGATTCAGATGTTGAACAATAGCTGCCTATCAGTCTGTCAGCACCTAAAGGCGCAGAGGGAGTGAGAAGGTAGGAGTGACACGGTGCTAGCATCAATGAGCTATTGTCTGAACATGAGTCTCCACCAAGCCAAATCTCGCTCGGTTTCCTATTAAAAAGTTCTAATGCTATGAGTAATGGCTGGAGCTCGGAGACACTGTTCTCTTAAAGCCTGTAAACAGAGAGACTGTGCAGATGCATGTAAACTGTGGACGCATCAACGTGACTGAGGCCCACACATGCATAGCAGTCTAATGCTTGTGGAAGAGTTATTGCAGATGCACACACAGACACACACACATAAATATTGAACAATGATGTCCTATAATGATTTCCATTACCTTCCTCCAAGCATAGGCTCTGTTTCGATTTACACTTTTATTGTTTCTTGACAACATGCATTAAAAAAACAGAGTGGAGAACGATTGGAATAAACATTCAGGCATTCATACAGTAATAGGGGCTGTGCGTGTCTGTGTGCATGCGTGTCTTGTTGTATATGTATGTGTGTGTGTGTGCTTTTTCCTTGAGGGCACAACGATCATCAAGCTACCAATGCACTGTTAACATACACAATTGGACCTGAGACACAGAAAAAAAAATCACTCCCTGTGCCGGTCACAGATATAAAACAAAATTTTAAAAATTCATGTAATAGGTGGGGGCTGGGTAGTGTTTTAATGTTGGGCTGGTTGTAACACAGTAAGTTTAATCAATCAAAAAAGAGCTGTGGTGATGTCATCAATATAGCACACTCCTTTTTGAGCTCACAGGAAAAGCGGCACATCTCTGTGAGCGACATTGTGGATTTTTTGACCAAAAGCCCCTGTTAGCGTATGGGCCTGAAGGTCATGCAGCTGAAAAAGTTGTAACAGATCATTAAAAAGATGAGAATTTCTCCATCGTGTGCATGGAACATGTAAATTTAGATTTATTTATTTATTTAAGTTTGACAAGGCAGGATAGCACATAACATAGTTGTAAGCAGTGAATCCTGAAATGCATCAAACACAGAAACAACATCACAGCAGCATAAAATCAAGTACATGAGCCTAAAATAAAAACATATAAAATCAAGCATATAATAAGCAAGTCAAGTATGAAACAAATTAGGAGCATGAGGAACAGAAAGAGTTCATGGTTTTTGATTCAACTCATGGGGACTATGTGGCAATCAACATCAGAAGCAGCAAAAAATCAAAATCATATCCCCAAAATAAATAAGTCAATTGTAAAACCATCTCCGTGCAAATGGAATTAAAATTAGTTTAGATGAGCTGAGTTTAGATGAGACTTTCAGTTCCGCTCATGGACACTACATATTCTCTACGCCGACGAAGCAAATAGCAGAGTGTCGAGGCTGCAGGCAGGAAAGGATTTGCAAACTGAAGGCAAAAAGAAGTGTGGGTAAAGTGTGAAAATCTGTAAGTTTCAGGCCCACAAAGCCTGCAACAAAATTAAATGAATATGATTTATGTAGTAGAAATAAACATAGTATCATATTGACCTTTATTTCACTAAAATTGAACTTGAATCCTTTTTGATGTGTTGCTTTACCAACTATTGTACACACATATTGTACTTGGAGGCAAGTCGGGTTTGCTTTGCCCCTGGTCCAGACTGGGTCTATCTCAGGTGCAGCTCACAGCGATATAAGCGGTTATGTAAATGCAAATCAGCGGTGACATGGTTTGACTCTGTCAGCTCCATGTGTATTTGTGTCCCAACTCACCAGAAAAAGTTGATTCTGTCCTTTACATCCCTCCTCTGTTTGCTCTCACACCGTGACTTTCAAATATATTTCTCCTCTGGTCAGCAGTCAACATGGACAGACAGACTAATTATCTTAATGTAAACAGCGCAGTCGGCTCCTCCATGGTCGCTGCATCTCAAAAGTTTAAAGAACAAATGCTGAGCTCTCGTCAGGCGGGTCCGCGGGTCCACAATTTCTTTGTCGTTGCTGCAGATTGAAACGCAGGAGTGAAAATAAATCCTCTTTTTAATTCCAAAGGTTTTAAACACTCTGAGCTCCCCTCCTGCCAATAAAGGAGTCGGCATCACAGTGACTGCGGTGTTTTTTACCTCTAGAAGCTCCAGTCTGCTGCCGACCCTCCCATCCGGAGCTCCCCGGCTTTGCACAGCTGTCTGTCGGCCCTGTGTCTCAGCTCTGCCCGGTTCTCTCGGCCCTCAGCAAAGCTCTGCGATACACGTGAATGAATGCAACCGAAGGTAAAGACAAAAGTAACTGAATGGGCTGACAAACACCTGGGCTGAGCATGTTGCTCATTAAGATTCTCTTTATCATCGATTCAAGGTCTGACAGAAGGAACGTGCATGTACAGCTGCACGAGTAGAACAGCCAATAGGAGCCTCCGGTCTGAGAAGACCTGTGATTGGTTTAAGTCGACCGTCACGGGCCAGTTTCTCTAAATGCTGAAAACAGAGCAAAGAGGAGGTGCAGAAATCTATTTCTGTCTCAGACAACATGATTTAAGATATGCTGAAATGTTATTATGAAATTATTTCTCAATGACCACCACAACAATGTTTCCTACCCTAGCTTTAAGTGCCCACTGCACGTTGGCTATTGTTGGTCCAACTTTTGACCTCTGTGTAGGAGGAATCAGTGACATGCACACTAGACTACACAATAAAACCACAATCCCAAGGGAAACATCTAATGGTCACAGCGACTGACCCTCTAACAAAAAGGCCAAAGGTCTGAGCAGCCAATTTAGCTACGAGGGCTTCCTCGCGATCTCTACCTATCCACTTCTTTTAATTTGGAAGAGATAAGATTGTGAGCCAAATCTACTTACTTTGAATCTACTTAAATCTACCCTGCTAATGGACTCTACTGTCAGATGTTCCTACAGGACTGCTGTCTTTTAGCAAAGCACTCCTAATTTAATTAAACATTGTGTATGTTCAGTCAGCTATCTCTATTTGCAACTGCTAATTGCAGCATTGATAGAGCTTATCTCTCCTTACAGAGGTACACTTTTGACACTGACTTACAGTCAACACATTTGAACAGAAGAGGCAATGAAATCAGTAAACCAGTGCAGTGATCCAATAGAAGCATCTTAGAGTAAGAGCTCATTTGTTTGTTTCTTATATGCTGTTATAATACTGATACTGGAGTATAAGTCTTTAGTAAAGTGGCAAAAATATGTTTTGTCACATTGCTTAGCTACCGTGCTGTACTCCTCTTTGCCTCTCCAAACTGGGGGTCTGTCATTCGGCATTTACAGTAGCTGATACACTGACTATTGATAAGAACCTCACACAACCCCACTTCAAACAACTCTCCCTTTAAAGGCACAAAAAATAACAAGAATAAACAATCCCTCTGGTATGTTTACTAACAGCTCAGACGAATGCTACTAATTTGACCTTCAAGTGTTGTGTGTGGATGTGTGTAGTTTGCTCTCTCTTTAAGGACAAAACAACTCAATTAAAGCCCCATTAGCGACTGCTAATTGCAGCATTGATAGATCTTATCTCTCCTTACAGTGCTACACATTTGACATTGACAAACAGTGAAAGCAAATGTGAGCAAATGCAGCCAGTAAACCAGAGCTGTGATCCAACTGAAGCAGCAAGTTTTACAGTAACATGTTGATGATGAAATTGGGGCTTGTTATGTTTCATATGTCTTGTAATGTCTTGCGATGAGACCCACACAGTTGTTTAACAATTGAAAGTGACATTAAGTTGGAGCTTATCCTGACTGGACTTTCCCAGTAAAGTCATTTTCACCATTTCTTTGTCATTTTAAAATCAGCTTATTTACTATATTTGGTAATAACAGTAAAATAAAACATGCATGAGTGGTGTGTTGACTAGTGTCTGCTTGTCATTAAGTCAGAAATGGCTGTAACTAAAGTTGCATAATGTGAAAATGAGATGATGACAAAGGAAAGAAATATGTCAGTAACACTCTTTTTTACTTCTTTATAGCTAATTTTTCCACTGCAAAGATTATATGCACATTATATAAAATTTGAGATGGCAACAATTTTCACTAATTCAACCAAGTGAATTCTGCACAACCTTGCAATTTTGTCCAGTCATCATAAACTTTTCCACAAATTTGACCAATCATCACAGCTTCCAGTGGGTTCTACCAATCATAGCATTTCCCAGCATAAATGTCATACTCATATGTCTCAATGAACGGACTCATTGTTTTATTATTAACTGGTGGAGTACTGGACACAAGGTTCATCAGTGTTATTGACATTTATCAATGCTGTGTGCACTTTTGTATTTAATAATTTCGTGCTTGCTTTTGTGACTGAGTTTGACAGATTTTACTTCTTTGTGGAATATCCCTGGGAGAAGTTGTCTTTGATTTTTAATTAATTATCATTTTATCATTTATTCATCATGTTTTTGCGGTATATAGGCCGCAAAAATCCCGAAACAAGCATGCTTAGAGGAACCACTTAGTGTTCAATATAAACTACATGTACATTTTTGTCCTCATGTAGCACAGTGTACTGTTGTGACAGCTACAAAGTCTCATCATCTGGTGAGTTAATGGTTAAATCAGTGCTATTAATCAACCCAATTAAAGCCCTCCAGATATATTACGGTCATCTGGTTCTATAGGGGATGCATAAATCTTACTAGTTGCGGTTTAAAGCTGTTCTTGTTGCACTATCCTGTTTCAAACATTTCACTTTTCTCACTCTCACAGAACACTGTCGGATGGTAGCTGTGGGAAATATATTTGCATTAGAAACATTTCTGGTCTATCGAATTAACCAAAAACATTCAGGTAATTGAAGTAAACTGAGAACATGCTGAAAACGAGGGTGCAAACCTCAACGCAGCTGCTCTCATAGCTTCATCAGCAGCTGAATGAACACACTTCCCGAGTAATTTTGACATGCTAATCATTCAGAACACCAGGCAAAGCTTATGGCAAACCATCAGTTTATTTGACTTCA
>JAJHUR010073615.1:10653-34325 GCA_027495735.1 Lutjanus campechanus
ACTGCTAATTGCAGCATTGATAGATCTTATCTCTCCTTACAGTGCTACACATTTGACATTGACAAACAGTGAAAGCAAATGTGAGCAAATGCAGCCAGTAAACCAGAGCTGTGATCCAACTGAAGCAGCAAGTTTTACAGTAACATGTTGATGATGAAATTGTGGCTTGTTATGTTTCATATGTCTTGTAATGTCTTGCGATGAGACCCACACAGTTGTTTAACAATTGAAAGTGACATTAAGTTGGAGCTTATCCTGACTGGACTTTTCCAGTAAAGTCCTTCTCACCATTTCTTTGTCATCTATCTTAAAATCAGCTTATTTACTATATTTGGTAATAACAGTAAAATAAAACATGCATGAGTGGTGTGTTGACTGTCTGCTTGTCATTAAGTCAGAAATGGCTGTAACTAAAGTTGCATAACGTGAAAATGAGATGATGACAAAGGAAAGAAATATGTCAATAATACTCCTTTTTTAACTTCTTTATAGCTAATGTTTAGAAGTGATGCATAAATATTTCAATACTTTATGAAAAATAAGTATATTCAAGTGTGCTTCAAGTATATTTCTTTTGAACTTAAAATAAGAGTATACTGTCAGTTTACTTTTTATGTACTTATCAGAGATATACTTAACAAAGTTAATGTTAAGTATACTTGGCTTATACTGAAAAATATACTAAAAGTCTAAGTATATTTAGCCTGGAGTATATCTCGATCAAAAGTTTGAGTATAAGGCCAAATATACTTAGACTTTTAGTATATTTTTCAGTATAAGCCAAGTATACTTAACATTAACTTTGTTAAGTACATCTCTGATAAGTACATAAAAAGTAAACTGGCAGTATACTCTCTTAATTTTAGTTTAAAAGAAATATACTTGAAGTACATTTGAATATACCTCTTTTTCGTAAGGGATCCCTGGGAGAAGTTGTCTTTGATTTTTAATTAATTATAATTTTATCATTTATTCATCATGTTTTTGCGGTATACAGGCCGCAAAAATCCCAAAACAAGCCTGCTTAGAGGAACCATTTAGTGCTCAATATAAACTACGTTGTACATTTTTGTCCTCATGTAGCACAGTGTACTGTTGTGACAGCTACAAAGTCTCATCATCTGGTGAGTTAATGGTTAAATCAGTGCTATTAATCAACCCAATTAAAGCCCTCCAGATATATTACGGTCATCTGGTTCTATAGGGGATGCATAAATCTTACTAGTTGCGGTTTAAAGCTGTTCTTGTTGCACTATCCTGTTTCAAACATTTCACTTTTCTCACTCTCACAGAACACTGTCGGATGGTAGCTGTGGGAAATATATTTGCATTAGAAACATTTCTGGTCTATCGAATTAACCAAAAACATTCAGGTAATTGAAGTAAACTGAGAACATGCTGAAAACGAGGGTGCAAACCTCAACGCAGCTGCTCTCATAGCTTCATCAGCAGCTGAATGAACACACTTCCCGAGTAATTTTGACATGCTAATCATTCAGAACACCAGGCAAAGCTTATGGCAAACCATCAGTTTATTTGACTTCAACCCACTACATGTAGCAACATGGCTTTTCTGTGACCTGTTAATATGGTGCAGTTATTAGTCTGGCTTTAGCCCAGCTGTGTGTGCACCCACTCAGCTCATATACGTAGATCTGCTCTTGGTGTGCTGTGTTCAAAGGCAGGGTCAATGTGGTTCTGGTTAGGAGGGGAAACTACGAGACAAAGAAGCAGGAGAAAAGAGAGCGGCCTATGTAAATGTTCTCTTAAATCAACATGTTGGAGCACACGTTCCTCCATGATTTTGACATACAGAACTATAAACAGTGTAAAATAAATATCTGCAAACGATAAAGGAGCACTTTGGGGTTTATCAGTCCCGTGTGTGTGAGTGTGAAGAGCCGAGAGAAAAGAGTGGTTGCTGAGTATGTTTATGTGTATGTTAATGTGTGTCGTAATGGGAATTTAAGGTGGCAGACTGAGGAATATAGGCACATGTTTCTCTGCCATGCAACCATGCGTCTGCTAGGGGCGTGGTGGTGGCGGGAGGGAGGTAAGCGACGGCGGTTTCTTGGGCGTCTTTTTAGGACTTGTATGTATAAATATCCATGAAAAGCCACATTTAGAGAGCCAGCCAACCAGCTAACCAACCAGCCAACCAGTCACACACAGTGCCAGACATTCTACAACCCTCATTTCCCCCCACATTTCCTCTATTTTTTCCAGCAACTCGCTTTGATTTCCTATCAGCTTGTTATCTGCCCAGTTTTACAAGCAAATGGGAAATATTACACATTCTAGTTGCTGGCTCTCCATTACTTATGCCCTTTGAAGTGCATGTTTCCTCAAAAAAGAAACATCCTTTTGCATGAAATCGTTTAATTTTGTAGTAATTCAGCAGGAGAGTCATAGAATCTTCTTTTTACTTCAAGAAATTAATTCCCATAGTTCCAATCAACACATTTCAAATAATATTTTTAAGTTAAAAGAGTCATTTCGTAATATGAAGGTTGTGCCACTTTATGGCAGCAAAGTCATGGAGAGGGTGAACAGGCAGTGAAAAGGGGTGACATCTCTTCACCAGGAGAGAAGTCTTCATGCTGAGTGTGTATGCCTGAGTGACTTTGAGAGTTATCTTTCTGGTTCATTCAACACAGCAAAAATAGATTTTTATTTCATAAAAACTGGTAAGATGTAAAACCTTGCTACTACTAGAGATATTAGTCACTGTTAGTGTTAAGAAAGCTACTTCAAAACACAAGTTAGGCTACAAGCTATTCTTTCAAAGTCGTTGAAGTCTACCTCTACTTAAATTTGTGTTTTGCTTCACCTGAATATTTGACCTTCACTGTGTAAAATGATGTATGTGCAAAGGACGCTATTAGACTTTTTTCAAATTCATCTGCTGGTGAAAGTTTCTCTATGCTCACCTTAAATCTCAGTTTAAAGGATGAACTGTAATATACAGTATTTTCTGTAATGAATCTTAAAATGGCCACACTATGTCATCAGAGATCAAGGAAGCATTTCACGTTGAAATACTCGCCTCTGACATCAACGCTGCAACTACAGTGTCCATCTTTGAAATTTCTATTCTGTTTAATTTGCTTGTTTCAGGTTTAGTTTAGTTTATTTGATTTATAAAAGGACAGTGCACAATGACATTGATCATTTACAAGAAATGGTTAATAGAGCTCAAATTAATGCTGAATGTTCACTGAACGCATAAGAGTCTGCTTATGAGTTGTAAGAAATCAATAATCTTTTCAAAGAAGTAGATGTTTACAAGGGTTAAATGTAATATGTTAATGGAGGGTAGCAGAAAGTCACTGAACTCCAACTCCAGAGTGTGTATTTTCAGAGCAGTAGGCTTTTGTTTTCAGGATAACCAGCTTAACTTTACATTGACTAGTGGTTATATCAAAAAAGACAGTTGTAGACAGCAATTCATGCCGACATCGCTCTCCCCCATAATGTTCTGAATATAAGACAATTAAGGTTCAAAGCAACACATACTGTATACAGCAAATTTTGACAGGAATTATTAGTTTTTCTTTTAAATATAAGCAGTTAAATCAGAATATTTTCAAGAATTGGATAGAAATTCAACACATTGTGGCTTTAAGCATCACATTTCATCATATTAAATGTAATACAAATGTACCGACTGTATCTTCAATAAAGTAAAGACATCATACTATTTGCAAAGTAAATTCTGCCAAACAGAATAGAAGAGAATGGACCATATAGCACAGAAGAATATAACAGGAGCAGGGACATTTGCATACATGTTTCCGTAGGTCACTGGTGTAAAATCAGCTCGCAGGCCACATTTCCATATTTTGAGTTAGAGCAGACAGAGCACACAAGTCAGTCAACCATTCTGCTCTGCCCTGCGGACTTTCCATCCCCACATTCTCCACTAACTGACTGACATGCTGTGGAGCAGGAAGGGTGGGATGTGCGTTCAAGAGCAACGATGGTTTTCACGGTCACAGACCACTGCGCGGGACCCTATAAATGTCATTCAGCCTAGTGGGAGGAGGGGACGAAGATGGGGAGCGAAAAGCAGGATCACCCCAGCGATAATGTGTTCCACAGCCACTGCACTGTAACCACCTGCAGGTTTAAATCAAATCCCACCATCCCTCACCCCAACAGCGGTGTCAGAGACAGACACTGAACTGTAAACGTCTGGCGCTCAAACCCAACGTGCCCTCACATTCACAGGAGCGTTCCTGTAATTTGGGGATGTATGGAATTGGGGTTACGTCCCAGGCAAGGCTGCTCAGGAGGAGTACAGTTCCAAACCACATCGGTGTCTCACAACCATCTTGTGGACAGCCTGATCCTGGTTAGTGTTGGTCATAATTACAGCTAGCAGCCATCACACAGAGCAGGGAACCTCAGGAAGAGAACCCGGCGTAGCTCTGGTATTGGAGGAATTGGGGTTTTCTTTCAAGGATAGATCACGTTTCTGTTTGTGGAGATGTCTCGTTAGTGTGCAACACAGTGGGTACAAAGAAATCAAACCTCATATTTCTATATGATTTATGGCCACTTTGACTCTGTTTGGCACGGTCAAGCAGCTGGGGGTTTGTGTGCATCACAGTAGTGGAAGTAGTTGAGGAAATTCATAATGTTTTAAGCTGCTTTATCAAAAGAAATGTTCCCTGAGATCAAAATAGCTATTAAACTGAATGTTACAAGGGTTTCAGTGTGCAGTGTGACATTGTGCAGTGGAATAATGGCTGAAAATGGTTGGGTAGTGCTGACAGTGAAAATACTAGCCTGCCTAACCAACCAAGTTTTTCAAACTTCAATCGTCATGTGCATAAATTACACAGAAATTTGGTGGTCTCAACTAAAACTTTAACGTAAATATACAAGTTTTATTTATTTGAGTTAATTAAACTTTATATTTGACCCGAAACGATGAGTTGAATAAATGTGCTACAAAGGGTTCAATCAACTCATTAAATTAAGATTCTAAAGAAACATGATCAGCATATAGCAGATTTCCCAGCATGCATTGTCTGAGAGTTAAAACTCTCCTGAGATGCTTCCTGTTTTTTGTAGTTTGAAGAAAACATATATCATGAAAACTTTGTGTCTCTCTAATACACATTAAGATAAGTCATGGTTGTTTGTTTTCAACAATGAAAACTGAATCATAATGAAGGTTAGCAGCAGCATTTGTAATGTCTGTCAGTGTGATGGAAGAGTTGCTGATTCAACTTAATATCTTAAATTTACTGAGCATGTTTTCTCAAGTGCAACTGAGATAATATCAAGTTTATTTGACTAGAAATTGTATTTGTTTTGAATCACTACAAAATTACCTCAATTTGTTTTGTTTTTAAAAAATTCAGCTTATTAATGATTTATAATATGTTGACAAACTAATTAAAATCCTAGTTATGAACCATTTATAAATCATTTATAGTTTTATTGTGAAGTGGTATCCTGCAAAAAAAAAAGTCAGCCTGGCTGGTTGCCAAGTTTTTCAAACTTCACTCATCCATGTGCACATATACATGTGCTGCTATCAGTGAGTCTGTCTGTATGTTTATTTATCTACATCTTGGCCTGTCGCTGAGCATTAAACCGCAGCGATAATAATCAGAGGTGCTAATGGATACTGATAGCACACAGTTCTTTTAGCGCCATGCTCCTACACACACAAAAACAAACACACCGTGAAACACACACACATACACGCATCAAGTCTGGCAGGGCTAATCCAAACAGCAGGGCTTCTCACTAGGCTTCCTCGGGTGATTCTGGTGTCGGTGGCCCACTGCCCCGAGGGCACCAGCCTATCACTCTGCCTGCAGGGCCCAACCGGACCTCCAAGCCCCGAGGGCAGATGCTCCGCTCCACCGTACCCAGCCACAGCTCCTCTCTGCTGCATTATTGATGAGCTCCTGTGCCCTGCGGAGCTCTCTAACAGCCTCTGCACTACAGATAGATTCCACTGTAACCAAGTCTGCATAGATTAAGTTGGATTGGAGTTTGAGAATTATATAAATGGATGTATGTATGTGCAGAGTGTATGGATGGATGGACAAACAAGCGAGTCTGAATAAGAATGCATGAGTGCTTTTTGGCTCCTGCACTCTGCCCAGTAGGCGTGTTTAGTAAAACAGCGTGGGGTGTGAAATCACACTGTGGGTCACGGATGGAAAATGCTGATATGCAACCTGCCCCTTTTTCTAACACCACTCATGGGGACTCAGAAAGACCTGAAGAAAACCTCACATCCATATCACCACCGCATATATCCAGAGGGAAGAAGGAAGGCTTCCGAAGGGATTTCAGAGGAAACACAACTTTGTGCTTCAGTCTGCATCCTGTGTTGGATGGAAACAAAAGGAAAGTGTATTAAGGAGTGTACAGGTACTTGAAGTTGGTCTGAGAAAGTGAACTTGTGAATGCACTGTGTGTGGAAAGATGACGAGTAATGGTCTTGTCTGAGAGAAAGTTAGCTTCCAGCCAAAAAAACGGCAACCCTGGGAGCCTTTAACTGGCAGGGATACCATAAACCCTCCTTTTTAAAAGCCATAAATCAATGAGAGTAGACTGTACTTTTCAAATAAATACCGGACTCAGGAGGAGGGGGAGCAGGATGGGGGGAATATGAGGTCGGATTTTGGGTAGTCTAGCACTGGCAGAGGATTGTGGCTGTGTGACATCATGATACGGTGTTTAAAAATCTCCCACACTGTGATAGTTGTTTGTTAGCCCCATAATTTAACATTTAATCCAACCTTCTGGACCAGTTAATCAAACTCTAGTCGACAGTATATACTTGTATAAAAAGGTAATAAATCCACAGGTTATCGTTTATTTTAGGGTTCAGACTTGGATTTCTTTTGGGGGAATTTGATCCTCATCAGGGAGCAGTCGATGCATTGCTTACTGAATAATGAAAAATGTGTACATTACCACTATAATTTCTGTATTTTTTTATCGGAAAACATCAACAAAACACATTAATGGTGGCAGTAATTTTTGCGTGCTAGTTTTCTCTGCATGTCTTCTGTAGTTGATTTTCCAATTCTTAACCGCTAAGTCTTTTTTAAATAATTTGACTCTTTTTATTCTCATGTTTATGCAATGTTGTCTGTGGGTTTAAATTTTTTATTTTTTCTCTACCTTGTTGTATTTTGCCTCATGGTAATGCATTTCTGCTGCTTCAGGCTGCCATTCTTCTCAACAGGGGTGGAAGGATTGAAACCCAAAGTATGCGTGGTCTCATTTGAGGTCACGTTCTGGGCCCAAGAAAATTCTTTTTAGTTTATGCACTCTTTGTTTCTCTGTTGCTGTTGTGTGCAGTGATTTTCTTTTTAATTCAAAGAATTCACACAATAATTAAGTAGCTAAAAGCTAATATAAAAAATAAACCCCAATGTTTGTTCAGTGGCACTCGTGAAAACTTGTTCAGAAGCCTAATAATGATGCATTAGTGAAGTGGGGAAGGGCGTCAGAGTACACAACTACTATGCAAACATGTATATTCTGGCAATATACTGTTAGAAAGCTGAGATTCTTGTGTTTTGATTGACGCCTTTTTTGAGATACAGTCACAACAGCAGGTACAATCAGTACCACAAACAAGCAAACAGACAATTACAAAACTGAGACAAATCTCCACTGAAGACTCGTAGTAATCCACCAATCGATAATATTCTGACAAAAATAGTCTAGTCGTTCCAATCCAGTAACATATTGAGTCCAAAACTCACTGCTTCCATTGATAAATACCCACAAACTGCATGAACGAGCTGTTAGAAGTTGTAACCCTCCACTCAAATCCATCTTTTTCTGAAGTTTGCATGTTGGTAGAAATGACGTCTTGGTCTCAACATGGCTTCTGCAGTCTGAGCTACCATGTCCTGTCCACAGCCAACTAGAGTCTTTGTCTAAGGAAGAGCCTGGCTCTCTTCTCCCATGTAAAGACAGAGCCAAGTGGAATAGATTCAGCAGATAATTAGCGCCTCATACAGCCAATGAAATCTGAAAAATGAGGTATGCGGTTTTTATAGGGCTTATGAAGCTATCTCCGGTATGGCTTTGTTTTTGTAAAAATGCCAACACATACCCTAAGAAAAAATTGTGTCAATATTTTATTTTCTGTGGTATTGTTATATATACAATATATATAAGTTACAGCTGTAAGTCATCTGCAGGTATATTGTTGCAAAATAAAACATTCAGACTGAAATACAGACCTGCTCCAATGTACTCAAACTTCTATTACTGAATGCCAGTAGCACTTGCAGTGATTCTGACTGTTGGGGGAAAACTTCAGTGTTAACTTTCAATAGAGCTCAAAACCATGCATGTACTCCAAATCGTTCAAGCACAGCTTTCAATTTACTTTGGTTATGCCTTGGATAAGCGTTTTAGGCTAATTTTACAAGAGAGGAAGGAGGTTTTAAACTAAATTTCAGTGTATGGCCCAGCGCAACTTCTCACCGAATCACCTGCAATAGGGGTCCTGTATGTGCCCATATGACAAGTCAGTAAAGTATGGAGAGATAGATAAGCAAATAAAGGAATTCCTTATTACTTTACCTAATTTACAGATATCTCTTTCTTGCTCAACTAGACCCCTTTTGCAAAAAAGTAAATTGATACAACTGCCTTTTATAACCACTTACTTTTTCATCTCTACGCCAATCTTGATTTCTGAGCCTGACTCTTAAACCTTTATGACCTATTTGAACCATCAGGCTGAGGGGATGCATAAACTGTCGTCGCTTAAGAGTCCACTCTGCTCTCTGACTCTCATAACAAGCCATAATACAGAGGGGCTTCCCTTTTGAAATGAGTGATAGCGTATCAGTGGGGGATCAGTTAAGATCAGAGGCAAATGAGCGGCAAGCGACGGGTACGACTCCATGCAAACAGAAGACACTTGAAAAAACACGAGCACAAGGTCTGATCTGATATAGAGGGAGGAAAGAGGAGAAGGATAGAGGAGAAGGGTGGAAGGGAAAAAGCGTGAAAAGAAGAGTATGAGAGAAAACCTGGTGAAGTAGCAGGGAGGAGGATAAAAAGTAACAAGAGAAGAGAAAATAAAAGAAGACAAGAGAGAAGCTCACTGGAATATGTTCGTCCTTTGTTCAGCTTCTTACAGTGAGATTATGGTCAAATGACGACAGCAGCCCAGCTTGTGCACTGCAACACATGAGCATCTACAGCCTGATTTGCAGGGAAGGGAGAGGATTGCTTCTGGGCAGCAGGCACAAGTTTACATACTGCAGTTAGCTTCAGCCAAGCTCGGCTAATGCTGTCTGTCTTCCTGATTCCCGGCGCTGTTTGTGGGCAGGGAGCCTGGAGACTGGAGCTGTCAGGGCCTGAGACGCCAGGCGCTCTCCCCTTCTCTCTCGCCCACCCGCGATTTTCCCTGGCTCGCTCCCTCCATCCCCCTCCACCTCCACCACCGCCGCCCCTGCCGCTGCCTCAACCTCCCCAGCCGGCAGGCCAGCACGGCTCCTCCAACCGCTGTTTTGACAAGTGCTTTAGACATAATGTCACAGGGAACCCCCCAGCCTGCCAAAAATGCTAACTAACCATAACACTAATTAGTCAGCGGGAGAATGGGGTTGGAAATGGTAGCTTGAACAGTGAGCGGTGCTGGTGGTGGCCATTGTGGGGAGACTTGGACCCCATCCTGATTGACTGAGGGAAAAGGAGAGAGGGGAGGGGAGGGGGAGGTAGATGGAGGGCCAGAGTGGAATTTCATGGACTCCTTTTCCCTGATTCACGGATGTCAGGGTGAACAGCAGGGCTTTCAGGGGCTGGGTTGAGTTTCGCGTGGTTTGTCCCTGGTGTGCTCCCCGCCCACTTATCTGCGATACCATCAGTGTCAGCGGGGTTACGTCTCCCATAACCGTTTAATGGTTTCATCGCCCGTGTCCCCAAGACATTTTATAAGACAAATAAAGTCCTTTCTCTTGTTACTCAGAGGTTTCTTTTTTCCTGTGGGTGTTGACTCAATAGGACCTTTTGGCCAAAATGTTCGAGCTGCCAAAGAAGATGGATACAGTATTAGAATTATTGAATCGTAAGCAAATTGTTGATGAATGACCATTTATTCAGGCCAGTTGGATGGCTTTATGTGTTGCAGATGGTAAAAGTATAATTTATAAAGAGAGAAATTAGGTTATATGTAGAGAATCAAGCAAATAATTGCACTTTTCCTGGATGATACGTGCACCAAAACTCAATCACATTATTTTACAGTACACTAACATGACATAACAAGCCGTAATACATATCAAATTAGACAAAAAACTTGAAATAATATGTTCTTTTTTAAGCCGTATTAGACCCTTACTGGACTTTATTAGAGAGAAACTGGGGACACATTACAACAGAACTGTACTGTGTGCTGCTCCCTCTTTTAAAAACAATGTGAACCAGATCTACCAAGTAAAGGCCAAAATTATAGACAAATAGCCATTGATCTTGGCCACTCTGCCTGTGGTATGGGACCAGCGAAAGAAGGTGTTTTCGATGTTGCAAATATGTGATTTCACTTTAGTTTACAGTACAGTTCTGTGGTAATGTGTCCTTAATAAAGTCTAATAAAGGTCTAATAAGGAACATATTACTTATTTGATACAAAGTATGGCTTGTTGCATCTTATTAATGTACTGTAAATTAAAGTGCGACCCAAAACTCTTAAATAACTTCAACAAAAAGAGCAATTGTTTTCTACTGGTTTATCTAAAACACGTGGGGGAGAAGAGGAGTCGAGGAGATTGCCCTCCAGCTGCTTTCAGAACAGCAAACACATGCTGTCAGCAGAGTAATGACGGTCTGATTGGTCCCTCTCGCCCACATGAGGAGGACAGTGGAGCGGCTGACCCCGTCTCTGAGCGGTTAAGTGATGTCTCTGAGCATTCAAAAAGCCATGTGGCTTACCAAGAGAATTTTCCCCCTCCAAAGTCATCTTCACGGGCACACCGAGTTATTTGCTTAGATTGGCTTGGTGTAGTGACTGAGGAAACGGAGACAGGAGACAATGCAGTCAATGAACTCTGTAATGTTTGTCTCATGATGTGCCAAAAAACGAACCAGAATTTGAAAATACATTTAGCATAAAAATGTCTTGTGAAAATATAAAACAGCATATTTAAAGAAAAAAAAAAAGAGACAGTGCATCCAACAGTTGACAAACCTCAGTAGTCCTGCAAGCAAGAATACAGATGTGCGGTTTCTTGCAGCACTTTATTCATCAGAATCCTTCTGTAAAGAGAAAAAAGTGATTAAGCCAGGGATATGATGTGTTTAATGTTTAAAGCTGTGGGAGGTTTGTGCCTGTGGTTTGTTTAAAATCATGCAACCACTACCAGAGTTTATTGTTAATGGCACTAGCTTGGTTTCCTAAAACGAGCCACAGCGCCATCCTGTTACTCATTGAATTGTCTCATCAGTGTCTCTTCCTGACTGTGAATCTGAATAAAAGAACTTTAACATAAACTGTCGCAATCAGAGATGTGAGAGAGGCGCCTGAGTCATTTGTGAGTGGAGGAGGAACATGATTGGAAAATAAAAGGACGGTGGAAGTTGTGAGGAGTGGTGAACTGAATATGAATCATTAATCGAACAGGAACACCCACCTTACAGTGGACTATACATTACAGGAACGCATTAAAGGGGTTTTTGGAGGTTATGGTAGATAGCGGTCGACACGCCTTCAGTTTGGAGAAATAGAGAAATAGGAAGGAGTACTGGCACAAAAGCTAAGAAATGTACAGCTGTGGACAGGGTCAGATGCAAAATGTATTCTAGCCCCTCCAGAAAAAGAGGCCCGTCTAAAAAAACATCTGTCAATTTATATGTACACTATATTCAGAATATTTTCTCTGCTTCACCTTTTTGTAAGACATAATTTAAGCCAAATATCACTCTCTCTTGCTCAAGCAGACTCCTTTTGAAAACCAGAACACAGGAGTTGCTGGTCTACTGCTGCCTTGATCTGTTTGTCAGTGTCATTGTGTGACTTCAGTGAATCCAAACTGACCTTTTAAAAGAAAGAAGCCACAAAATAACACAAACTAATGTATCAAGGTTGCAGTAGACCAGCATCTCCTGTGTAAAATTACTGATTTAACCCATGGAGTCTGGTTGGTTTGGATAGAGCAACATTTAATTTAATTAATGAATGAATTTATTTTATTTTATTTATTTTTTAGGTGTGCCTTTTTTAAAGTGGCGACAATATGTTTTGCTGCTCAGCATGTTCACAGCAGGACTTGGCTTAGCTTCCTACACAGATCTATTCCCAAACTGTGGGTGTGTCAACCGCCATCTACTGTTGGTAATACACTGAAATAATACATCATACAAAGCTTCAGATATTCCAAACTATCCCTTTAACACACACACATTATCACACATCTAAATCTCAGGTTGCTTTTCTTTTGCAAACACACACACCCGCCCATGTTTCTCTGAAAATTGGCAATCTCATTTCTTTAGTTAAACGATGAGAATTTTCATACTGTAAGAAAAGCCATAAACAATTAGGTGACCAAATTGTTGTGCACTGATGTGTAATATTAAATCAAAAAGATTCTCTTGTTCAGTATTCCCATTACCTCAAATCCCCCGGATGGATTCAGTGGGATTTAATTCAATAACAACGTTCTTCGCTGTAGAAAAGAGAAGATTTGGAAATGATGGGCTTTCACAGAAATAACATTTCCAGAATCAGGACATGCTTTTTATTACTTGCTTTGGAAGGCAGAGTAAAATATGTTTGGCATGACTGAGTGAAACCCTGAAACACCCATCAACACGCACTCACACAGCACCTACAAACACATGCGTAAAGACAAACATATAGTATTGAGGAAGTGATATCAGATACATGAGTGATGTGCTTGGACTGCAGAGTGAAACCTCAGACAGTATCCTGAATGTATGTAATGTATTCAGTGTTATTTTTGGTGTTTATCAAAGGCTTCAGCAGACTGGTAAAATACAGTCATCACTCTCTGATTCAGTGCCACCTGAAGAGTATATGATGTGACTGGGTGTTCTGTTTCTTATCTTTGAGATAAAATAAGGTAAGAACTTACTGTTGTGTTGTCAAAATGTCACTGTTAGGAGCAACATGTAGTGGAAGGATACGAGGAGTTTTCACTAAAGCAATGCAGACATAATGTATCACATTTCCTGCCACTGACAAGGATGAAGACAAATGAGATTAGAAGTAGTGTGGGGAAAATTTAAAGATAATAGAGAAAAAACAGGATATAACTTAACTTCACTGATTTTTCTCTTGCAAAGTGATGCTGTAGTAGATGCATGCAAACAAGATGAGGCACAGATGCATCAGAGATATTTGTCATATCTCAAATTAGTATTGAGCAAAAATTAATCACAAACCATTTGGATTGATTGATTTGACACTGGGGCTGATGTGGTACAGCTGCTCCCAGTAAATACACCCGCTTAACCCTCGCTTTCCCTCACCAACATTTGGCCCCCAAGCAAACAGTAAAACCTGTGAAGCAATCAAAGAGAATCTAAGAGTATGTGTATGTAATGAGACAGAGGACGAAGTTAGGTGACGTAATTGATGCTTCACTAAGCCCCTCCTCTGAAACAGCAACAGTCCAATCATAGATCAGCAACAACAACAAGACATTGTGGGCCTGTCAAGCTTTGTATTTCTCTACATGTTTAAGCTGTGTGCATGAGGCTCTAAGATGAGCGATAATCGGTGTCTTATGAATTTTCGTGGTGTCTTCTTTGTAGTCTTTCAAAAGTCTAAAACACAGGAGCTCATGTATGAGGAATGGATTCAGCTTTGTCCTAATCTGCTTTAACATATGGTACAAACGTTAGCATGTCCAGCTAACTAGCTTACTACCTGCAATACCTCCAACCAAAGTTGTATTAGATACCAATGCATTAGCCAAACTCATGGCTTATTCCTAGGGATTAAATTTAGATTTGTCATGTCAGGTGGTTTAGGCGGAGGATGGGGGCTGGTGCAGAATCAAAGAGGGCCAATGACGACGCCATCCTTTTTACCTGTTCCTGGCAGTGTTCAGCATGCACTGTTTCCACCTGGACAACGATACAGCTGCATCTGATGCAGAAGAGACCTGCGTGCGTCTGCTGTGTCCAGTTCTCCTTAAAACGTCCATGCTCTTCATCGTCCTCAGTGAGTGACAGACAAAGAGAGAAACAGAGAGTATTAAGAAAGAGAAGTACTCAAGGAAAGTTCAGATGTCGTCTATTTGCCAAAAAATGTGCACTTATTATTTCCGTTCTTTAAATGTCAAGAGAATTCAGGAAACAAGGTCTGTGAAACTCAATTTTGTCTGAGGGAGGATCCTCACAACCCCTGCTTCAACACCCTCCCTAATTTTGAGGTCTCAAGGTTGGCAAGTATGCGTCAAAGTCCATGTAGGGAGGAGGTCCAGCTGGGAGGAGAACACTGGAGACCACTGTCCATTTCCCGTCTCTCACCAACAGTCAACGCTGTATTTTTTCTACTTTTTTTTTTTTTTTACCATGACCAGGATCATTCCTTAACATCAGCTGTGTTTATTCAAGTGTTTAGAATTGTAACCATGACGACAAAGGTCTCCTAACCTTAACAAAGTATTTATTTTAATCAAAACCATGAATTTTTCCAAAAGTAACCATTGTTTTTGTGCCTAAACCTAACCAAACCTTAACCATAATGTTGTCACGTCATTAAACAAACACTGAGACCGTAAAGTAAAGCAGCATACTGTAACTCATGGTGGTACCACAAATCCCAATTACTGACACTGCTTCACACACTGTAGATGAAATTTAAAAGAATATAAAGCAGTGACTCTCCCCAGTTTGCCATATTTGATACTCTGATGATGGTGGTGATGGCACACTGGAGGAGACTTTGCTATTGCTGCTCATGTGCTCTGCACTTTTGTGGCGTTCTTACTAATTAAGTGTTTGTATTGTAGATGGGAAGGAACAAAGAAAGCATCCTGATCAAATTATATTATTATCATCAGGTCTCAAAAGCTAACCTCGTCTCCTAGAAATTATGTTTACATGCAACTAATTTGCAACAGATACATGTAATAAATTTACAACATAAATGGGAAAACAGCTTAGTAGATACACAGTTTCTAAGAGACAGAGGTGCAAATACTGTGGGTCAAAATGTGAATCAGTCTAATCTCTCCTCCCAGGCTCTGGTCATGAACATTAAGCTCAGTCTCTCTGGGGGTTTGCAGTTCCACAGAAGTCAGTCTGAATCTCTGACACACCACTTTCCTAATTTTAAGCTACCACAGGTCAGCCTGGTACTTTTTGTGAAGTCATGTCTTCAGTCGCGGTCTTCCAGGACATGACTGCAGGCACAGTGGCATCACTTCCTTTGAGTCGTGAAACAACCCGCCGTGTTGTTTTCTCTGTAATCTGAACCACATGAGAATGAAACGGAGGGATCAGGCCTATGGCTAAGGGTCATCCCCACAGCGCCTTATTAGTGGAAAAAGGTCATTAGCACAACAAAGAAAATCTTTAGTGTCAGCAAAGAAACTCGAAAAGAGCCACTGAGAGTGGAGCAAAGTTACATCACTGGACAGACTCAAAGCATTAAACCAGATTGTTTCTCAAAGAGTGCAAGGTGCCTCTGAATCCATCATCACGTTCCAGTATGGACCAGTAAGTAATTCCCAGCAAACCTGAAGGAAACTATCACTACATGTGTCTGTGAAATCCAACTTAAATATTATGATCTCATAACATTATGATGATTCATCATTACCTTAAAAAAAATACATCTTTTGCAGGATTTAACAAGCATGAATGAACCCCCAAAATTATTAGTCATTACTTCAACTATTAATGACATACACATTTTTATAGTGTGTCAAGTAATGAATTATTGAACTGCCAGATTTTTGACAGAGATGTTCACATAATTCAGTAAACAAGCCTAGTTAGCCTCCGAGCTAATGTGTGGTAAGCAGGCTAATGATGGTTCAGAAATGTGCAGCAACATTTTTGATATCAAACAAAAGCCAGAGACTGTGATATTGTGTTTTACCTCACAGGAGAGCGTAAAAGTGAGGAGCATTCACTACTACGTCTAGACCCAGAAGAACACTGCTCACTGAACGCAGAAAAACAAAACTCCGACTGATGATTTGAATCTTCGACTTACATGGAGCCCCTCTAAAATCATCTTTAAGGACTCAAATCATTCCCAATTCTATGAGAATTTGAGAGAGCATGTCTACAGCTCATTCTCTATCCTTTTAAATATAATTTATACATCTAAGCACCAGAGATTTTGGAAAGAGGAGGCTCACAGGGAGAGTTGTGAGGATCATCAAGTTTTTAAGTTTCCTTCAGTATCAGAGTAATCCAGTGATAGTTGTCTGTGTGTCCATGGGTAGATCGCAAAAAGATTAATAGAGGTGCACAGAGATGTCATTATTTGTATCTGTATCTGTCCAGCCAAATGTATCTGTCTGTGTATCTGTATTCAGATAAAAGAACAGAGTGAGATGTGGTTGTTAAATCAGGCATCGTATTTTAACATTCACTGGCAATGCAACTGTTGTGCCTTCAAAGCATCAATATGATATAATATCCACATGAAATGAAATATTTCCACATCCTCATTCTGTGTTTTTCATCTGTCTCTAAATTCTATGAATTATCCACCTCTCCTTTAACTGAGGACGAAAGTGAAAATAAATAAATAAATAAATTGAAAGATTATACTTTGCATTGGAAATAGAAACTCTAGAGTAAAGATATACAAGTGGAAATATCCTTCAGTTAAAGGGAATAATCTTGGTGCATTAAATCAGTGACTATTTAAGGTAAATGCAACCTTTAAGACTACTGAGGTAATCATAGAGCTGACTTTTTATGAGTAATAATGAATAAAAATGAGCAACTTTGGATAAAATAAATATCTGGTTCAATCACAATATTTGTGCTTTCCAGAATAATGTATTCAGATTGATGTGCATCCCTATTAATAGGTAAGTCGGCATACTTTTAAACATGCCAAAAAGGGGCTCTAATAGTTGTATCTGACTCCATGGCAACATAAATCTGCTTTATTAGTACTGTAACAACATGATGGGAACTGTATTTTCTAAACTTAAAGCATCATTATCCCTTAAACCAAATCAAAGGCGGCAGGGCCGTGCAGGCGTCTCAGTTTTGTTGGGGGTAGGGGTGGGGCTATAGTATCATACATCATTCAGACGTAGCGGTACAGTGTAAACAGATTCGCATAAATATACACATAGACACAAACGCACACTTTCATGCATATTCACAAATGCACACATAAAATATTGCCAGGCTGAGATTTAATGATCCCTGTGGGGAAATTAAGTATACATATGTAGACATACAAACATGTTAAAACATAAAAGCAAATACATAACATAAACACAGTACTTATTTCTGTTTGCCTGCTTGTGATCCAGCGGGCCAACAGACGCCTTGCTGTCCCTCTCTCAGCACAGCCAGTTTATGCACCCTCTGATTTATGAGGCTGCTGCATGCAGCCAAAACAACGCCTCTGACCTCTTTTCCCACAGTTCTTTCCTCTGCTGTCTATCAGCAGACACCGACTAGAGAATCTTTTTAATAGTTGGTGCAAAAGAAGTAGACCTGTGTCAAACAATGTTTGCAAAAACACTTTGGAGGGTGTTTTGGCATGCAGGTTACGAGAGGGGCACTATTTTATGCATACCATTACCAAAACAGAGGCGGAAACTTTAGATGAGTTCAAGACCATTTATAATGCATTTTTTACTGCTAAGTTACCAGATACAATCTTAATTGCCCGGTGCAGTAAATTATATCTATCCTGCAAGATAAAATACTATGTTGAGAGTGTTTTGCATATGAGACAAATTGGAGGTGAATCTCAGAAAAGGCAAGATAACAGGAAATGGGTCTGACAAAGAGACTGGAGCAGATTCTGAAAGAGAGGCGTATACAGGCCTGGGGTGAGAAACAGAAAAGAGTCTGTAGAACAAAAGTCAGGGCTAGAAACAGAAAATAATTAAACAGAAACAAGTTCTAAATGAAGTTAAGAAGTAGGAAGATTAAGAGGGTAAGTGAGGTTACTGGCAATGCAGACATCAAGATCCAACTGGACGAGTGAAAGAGAGTTTAATATGTTCAGAAGTCAAATAAGCTGTGTTACAAGCAAACAAATGCCAAGACTAGAGGAGTGCACTCAGTGGACTGCAGATCTCTGCCAGGCAACCCAAAGAGAACATTTGCATATAACCCCTTTGAGTCCAAGTGGACATTTTTGCCAAGTTGGAAGACATTTCCTCAAGGCATTCTTGAGATATCACATTCACAAGAATGGGAGTGACATGAGTCACAATGACTTTGACCTTTAACCATCAAATTTAATTAGTTTATCTTTATATCCAAGTGGACATTTGTGCCAAATTTGAAGAAATTCCCTCTAGGCTTCCCTCAGAGATTGGATTCAGAAGAATGGGATGATCTAAAACCTAATATCACAGCTGCCTCTGGGGTGGAGGCAAAAAAAGGGCTTTTCAAGGTTTTTCAATCAATTACAGAGATCCTTTGGCACAGGGCCACTGCTGGCCACGTGAGGTGCCCTAAGCATAATTGCTTTGTGGTGATTATCCATGATAAATACCAATAGACTCAATTAGAATCAATTTTCTAATTGGTGTTAAGAGATGCAATACCAGCAGAGCAAAACAGCCTTGGCAGCAAATCAGGATTGAGCACAGAAACATCATTCAAAGTGGTCAGTAGTTGCTTTGTCATTCTTTTAGTTTATGGATGATTCACTGTGTAAAATTTAAAGAGTGAATGTGATGAAGCCGAGTAACTGAATGCATGTAGGTTCATGTGGCAATGTGATGCATCGAGTTTGCACTGCTGTAATTACATTACGTGGCTTTTGTTTTGTGGCATTGCTAATGTATCGCTCAACAGGTTTGCATATATAATGTACAACATAATCTGTCAGCTGTGAATCTATATCTGTATAAAGAATATTGTCAGGAAAAGAGTTAGTTAAAGGGCAGCAATTTTACAGCCAATTTAATCCAAATCTCTCAACATCACCTGCTGTGGAGCAGGTTAAGCATAAGTTATCATAGCAATCTAGCCAGGTTATAAAAGAGCCACCGGAAAACCTTGGCTTTACAGTCAACTTACCTCACTAACCCATAAATCGTGCTTTGTAGCACACTCCTCCGGTAATTGTGTTTGAAACCCAACCAACAAAACTAAAAAGCAGCTTAAATCTAGTGAAGACTGGATGAAAACTGGGCCCTGAATATACTGTACATACTGGGATTACATGCATTATTTATAAAACCTACCACTGGTTTGGGGCTTCCAAGTTGTATCTCTTATCAAAGAGAAATTATTAGTAGTGATAAATTTCTCCTCATTGGCTTTGATTTGGAAAGCAGCAGAGAGGATTTCCCAACAACAAACATACAAAAAATTAAAACCGCCTATGATAAATCTGTGGGGTGTCTTCGGTTTAATTGGACAGTCTTTGACTAATGCCACATTACGGCCTCATTTTCTTTACCGCATTCGGAACAAACATAATTTTGATCGTTTTCTAGTTGTTTTCTTTTACTTTTGTCTTGTAGAACTCTTGACATCAGTCATCTGGCTCCATGTGTTTTCAGTTATTATAAGAGAGAACTCTCAAAACACCAATACAATATTAAATCTCTTCTTGCTCTGATGGACATTATTTGTAGTTCAGAGGGTGCTGTGGAGCCAAGGCTGACTGATCTGGGCTACAGTTTGCAGGAGAGCCTCATGGGTACGCAGTATTTTGTGATGTTGGCTGAACAGAAATGTGATGGAGGCCAACAGTGGACCTCAGAGGGATTTTGCATCGTGTAGATGGGTGTGAAGGGTCACACTGACCTCCTCACTCCTTCCCAGTGATTCACAGTTTAGATGTCCACACCTCCCACTCACTCACTACTTTCTCGCTTGATCTCTTGCCATCTTTTCCCCGGTGGTGACGAGTTCTTTCCATCTCTGTCTGTGGTGCCATTTACTCTCAGACTATCTATCTGTAAACACATGCACACATATGTGTCCACAATTACACCCTCACATGGCCAAACATCACAGAATCACATCAAGACTCTTATCAGAAACACATGTCCCGGGTGGAACTTCCTTCAGATCCCCAAATTAATACAGAAAAAGAATCAAAATATTATGTTCTCTATTATGAGCGCTGAAAAACTAATGAACAACAACAGCAAAAAAATGAAAAGCATCTTAATTCTGTTTCCTCAATCTTGCCAACAGCTGGGAAACAAAAATCAACCCCGAGTCACCTCAATTTCTCCCCTCAAAGACTGAGGAGATTGTGCAGAATTACTGGAAATTACATGTTGAATTAAAAGCCTATTTTATCTCAAAACAGAGGGCGTGTGACAGAAACAAAATGTTATGGAGTGCTGGCAGAAGCTCTCTCTCTTGGCTTAACTACTCCTGCCACCCTGCACAGTTTTACATTACTTTATTGTTTCAGTAAAATAGCTTCTTCCTCCCTTAGCTTTCTCTTAAATTCTCAACTTTTCTTTTAATGGATGTCATTTGTCAAAATGAAAAGAGATAAACACACTTTCAGCTGTGGGATTTTAAAAAGGGAGGACGACACTCTGACTTTTTTTTTCTTCCCCCCGAACTTTTTGGATTAGTGTTGTAACTTTTCTATTTTTTTTTCCATATAATGATTCTTGATTCCAGCTCCTCTGTACCAAAATCTCCCAGTGGAGCTCTCGGGCTGCTGTCCAGAATGACAGTCTGTTTGTATGTCGAACTGTCCACCATGCACTTATGCAGTAGTCACACACACAAACACACTTACTCCATCATACTGTGCATGCTGACCCACCTACACTGACAGCAAGCCATATTCACACACACATATGCAGTCATACACATGCTGACCCACCCACACAGCCACCCACCGTACCTACACACACAGACACACACACAGACACACACACTATGTTGACTGTGATGAACAGTGCTTGACTTGTACAATCTGTTCCATTGGTCACCCCACACTTTATGTTACTCTCAATTATTTGTCCACTGAATCATAAAGTATGTTTATATTCACTCTAACGATGCAGTTATAACGTCAGTAAGGTGATACATAGATTAATTGTCATGGGAAACATCTTAAACAAGTCAGATGCTGTAAAAGATAACTGGATTAAGACTTAGGTTCTTATTCCTGTAAATAATTTAATGCGGTCACCATGTGGTGTTTTGATTCTGCACACTCAGCGCTTACCTCATGACGTAAACCAGATGCAAAGCGATGTGTTTAATAAAAAAGCGGAATGGCTTGAGGTGCAAGGGAAATAAAGCTTGCTGTTTGCGGCGACACAGAACCAGCTGTTACAACACAGCACATAACAGAGCTCGAGCTGAGTCACAAATTAATCAGAGCAACAAACACCAATGAAGTCCCTAAAATTTCTCATTATTTTCACTGTATTATTTGTCTGTAGACTCGCACACACTCTTAGTACCTCAATATCCATGTAATATTCGGGTATTGGGGAAGCTGTGGTAGAAAGTACTCAAATACTGCAATTAAGCACAATTTTGAGATATGTTACTTGAGTACTTTGATTATATTCATCTTTATAAAAGCACTACATTAAACTGTGAACTCAACTGCATTTATCTGACAGCCATAGTTGTTGTTGCTGCCTAAAATATTTGATTTCATAGCAGATTTTCTAAATGAAAATGTGTGAGCAAGTAAAATTTTTTTTTTTTAAAGTTGCTTTTGTTTTCTTAGTATAATACAATACAAATCAAAGGTGAATTGTTCCAGGGAGAACAAGACCACATTCTGTTCTGAGTGTGCTAAGCAAAAGAGCTCAAAATTACAAAAATTCTAACAAAATATGTCTTATTTTTAAATGAAGAAGTGCACCTGGGAGTATTCCACAAAGAAGCAATCTTTCTGGAGCTCAAACACAGTCAAAATTATAAAAGCAAAATTATAAAATATAAAAGTAATATTATAATAGAGCATTGATCAATAACAATGACAAATCTAGTGTTCTTTTCAGTACCTGTGACAAAATGCAAAAAACAGTCAATCATAAAACATGAAGTTGTATCATTGAGAAGTACAGTACGTGTATGACGTTTGCACGGGGGAACGGAATGATCAGTAGAACCTGAGGTGATTGGTTAAATTTGCAGAAACATTGAGTTGATTGGACAGAAGTGCAAGGTTGTGAGGGATTCACTGGGACTGGTTTAATTTGAGTTAACTGTTGCCATCGCAACATCATCACTTCCTGGAGGGACTGTTTAGGATTTTATATACAAAACATGTAAATGATATGATCAGCCTCCAAAATACAATTATTTGTTAAAGATTGTTGTTCGACTTAGCTCCACCTTGACCAGAAAAATGTTTTTTTTTACATATTTTTACCTCTGCTTTTTACATTTTATATAATGTAGTAATTTATATAACAGTACAACACTCTATGAGGGCATTTTTGTTTCTGAACAACAGACTGATTGTACATTGATAAAAGATACTTTTTCCACACTGTATGAAAGTCAGTTTACTAGCCACATGTATGCCTTTTTACTAAACATTCATTCATCCATCCATGTCTTCTGCTTGTCCAGGACATAATGGTGGTAGCAGCAAGGTCGTCCAGACGTCCGTCTCCCCAGTAACGTTTTCCAGCTCCTCCTGAGGGATCTGAGGTGCTCCCTGGGTAGATAAGATACATAATCCCTCCAGCATGTTTTGAGTCTACCCGGGGGTCTCCTACCACTTAGATGTGCTTGGAAAACCTCCAAGGGGAGGTGCCCAGGAGGTATCCTCATCAGATGCCTGAACCACCTCAACTGGCTCCTTTCACCAGAAAGGAGCAGTGGCTATACTCCAAGCTCCCCTGAGCTCCTCACACTATCTCTCACAGTGACAGGAGGGGGTGGCTGGGCTCAAGCTTTTACTGAACTCAACCCTGATAAAGGTAATCAGGTCGTCAGACACTACTTCCTGCTACTTTTCTCTGCAAAAAAATCATGTAAATCAACTTCTTGTAGAACAACTCTGCAAATGCGTGGACTGCTCTGCTTCTCCCCCTCTGCTACAGGATTTCAGTGCAAGCAGAAATGAAGCAAGCTGAAGAGGCCTCTCTCCTCCTCCTACGTTGTCTGGCTAAAACCGCCTGAGACAAGCTGGTTAATGACCTGAAATTCTGGAGGGTACAGGATGGTACATCTGTCTTTCACTCTCCCACTTTCTCTCGCTCTCCTGCCCTGCTTTTGCCCTTGTTTGTAGCAGACGTACGTCTCCTCCAATCTCGCATTTTCTTCACATTTTGGACGAGTTGGGTTTTGGGTCACTGCCCGTGGCACTCCGAGTTGAACACATCTCTCAACTTGAGCTGTGCTGTGCATAATGTCAGCATCAGACAGAGAGAAGAATTAGTAGTGCCTGGAGGGGAATATAAGCAGCCTGTTACTTGGTGTATTTATCTTTGGTACAGTTTTCTTACACTCACCTCTTAATATCACTATGTATGTTGTAAGCAACTGTAGATACGTCTTAGATTAGGGCTGGGTATTGA
>JAJHUR010073616.1:0-10633 GCA_027495735.1 Lutjanus campechanus
TTTTGGGTACCTAACCTACTGTACCTGCCAGAGGCTGTGCTTGTGTGTGTGTGTGTGTGTGTGTGTGTGTGTGTGTGTGTGTGCTCAAGAGAGTGTGTGTGTGTGTCTGTAATTAGCGCTGTAAAAACAGGAGCAGAACTCTGAAGCTGTAAATCACGCCTGAGAGGGAAATGCCCCCCAGTGAATCCTCCAGAGCTCCTTACACATGCTTTGACACTGTCTGAAATGTTTGTGTGCATTTTCATGTGTCTGTGCATGTGAATTAAATGAAGTGTGGCTTGTACACTGCAACACTGCAAACATTACAAGTCACGTTTAGCACCAGTACATTTGTCGAAACTATTTTGGGCAACACACATTCACACATTTGTGTTACTCCTTACTGTGATGGTGTTATTTCTTTCCACATATTGTGTGTTGGGCTGCAATGGAACAAAATGTCTGCTGCCCCATATTTTACAAGCCATATCCTTTCAATTGCAAATATAAAATTCTTAAAGGATGTTGACTGGCAGATTTTCTTTTCAGCTGTTTAAAGGACGGATCCATTATTTTTTATATTATTCTGTACCGTCCCAGTTTTCCCGGGTTTTTCTATTCAAATCAGAGCAATCAAATTAGGTCAAAGTGTGTATGTTTTAGTGTTTTAGTCTTCCCAAGCCCTTCTAAAAATGTTTTCCTACGTGACCTGACGCAAGTTTCTGCACGATCTTTGCTACATAAACCCTCCAGGGTGAGGCAGGGGAGGGGAGGGCATCAGTGTTGAAACCTACCCGTTGCTTTTTGCTAAAGCAAACAGAGTCACTCTTTAAAGACAATACAATGTTTGTATTCAATGATTCAGACATTATCGTTACAATCAAGCAGCGAAGGACCCTTCAAGATGCTCTCAGGAGGCACCATCTTGTCGGCATGTCAATCTTGTGACGAGCCAAGCATCCCTGTGAGTGACATGATGTAACAAGAATGCCGTCAGTGACTCGCATGTTTAGAGTATCCAACCTCTCAATTATTTTTAATTGCCAATGCAAACTTAACTCTGAACCTGAGGTTGTAGCACCATAGATTTATAACAAGTGATTCATGGATTACCCTGGAAAAAAGTTAGCTGTGACATCTCCAAGCAATGTGCCATAGTGTGAACTCCATGATGACCATCATATTTTAGCATGTTAGCTTGCTAACATGTGCTAATTAGCTCTAAAAAATAAATTATAGCTGACAGGAACATTATTAGTTTTGGAGGTATTTGGTCATAAACCAGTCTTGGACAAATGGACAAATGACCCAAAGGTAGCACCAGATAAAAGGTCAGGGGATTACCAATGTGATTACAATTCATCCTGAGGACAAAAAATGTAGTAAAACAGCTTAAAGGGCTTTACTCTGACTCAGAAATGTCAACACACTGATAGCACTATAGTAAAAGTCAGCGAATCACCAGAGTTAGTAAGACACGTTTTCAGGGAGGCATTGTTTGTTGACACATTTTGTTCAAATTCATGCAGTATTTTACTAGATAAGTGGAAACTTTGACCTGCTAGTGGTACTACTGTATATGTCATGGCAATTCATCCAAGCCAGAACATGTCACTCATGGTGCTGCTAGAGGAAAAGTCTGCAGCGTTCATCTTCTGGGGACCATGCATGTTTGTGGAAATCCATAGCCTAGCATTGCCAGACTCATTTGCAAATGTGAATTAATCTGGAAGCTGTAAATTCATTTTATGATTTCCAAGGGGAGATATCAACATATGCAAGCTAAAAATGCCTCTGGGTGCAATTGGATGCAACGAAACTGGACCTACAACCTATCACCGCAATGAAACATGTGCCATAGCAGTAATTGGTGTGTTTACAAGCAGGGCACAAAATAGCGGCCGCGAGGTTACAACCTTTCTCGTATTACAGCTTAACAGTACACAGAGAATATTTTCTCTGAAAACATTTTAGATGAGACATAGGCAATGCAGTAGCAGAATCTTGATCTATATTTGCCTAGTGACAGTTTGATCTGAGTTTCGGGAGCCTGAGGCATTGCACTGGACAGACCTGCTGACTGGACACAATCTAATTAATGTGGGACTTTGAGTTTTCATAACCGGACTGGTGAGTTCCTCTGTCAATCATTGTTTAGAACCCACCCTGTATTGAATAAACGTTTGTGATTGTCCAGACCAGATCCAAGGCTGGTGGAATTCTGTCTGAATTGTTTTAATTTGCCAAAGCAAATTAAAACATGTCCTCAGCAGATTTGTCTGGTTCCCAGGCTTGGAAATCCATCCAGTGTTTAATGAAACATCTTACTCTGAATTAAAGTGGTGGACTGAGCCGTCAATGCCATCCCCCAGAGCCAAAACTCAAGTTGACCGTAGATTATATCATTGTTGTTGCCTTGTATAGCCTGTTTTTATGTGACTCTAGCCACATGGAGGAATCTTGCCAATCTGATCATGCAATTAGAAAGGCAACGCTTTCCACAGGCGAGCAGTTAAAACTGTGTGGCCACAAAGAGGACCAAGACATTTCAAGAAGTCAAATTATGTTATGGTGTGTGAGTGATGGCTAAAAGTCATGAGTTCCAACCTGCAGCTGAGCACACGAGCTTAGAACTTTGATCCAAGTTGTGTTAAGATATACAAAAACCTTGGAAGAGTCTCTCGTGTGTAGTGAGAGATTCTGCAGAACACATTAAAAATGTTCAGAGAGAGAGAGAGGCCCTGCTGCTCTCAGAGACTTATGTTCACTTACGTTTCAAAAGGCGACATTCAGTGGAGCTAAAAAAGCTAACAGAGGTGCAAATATATTGAGGTTAAGTTGTAAGAACCCAAACTTATTTATGTACCTGTGTTTAAGGCCGTGTTTTCTATAGACACGTAGTGTATAGGAACTCATGACAGCATGTTCCAGGGAGAAAAAGAAAACAACATGTCTTTAGCCAACAGCTGTCATCTAAATACTGTGTTGTTGATTCTGTATTCAGTGCCATAGAAACTACCTGTCTAGAGCTGTTGGGAGTGTTGGCTGTAGGTACTGCCTTTGAGCAATGCTTTCACAATTCTCTCACAGCACAGAATGAGTAATGTCTTTCCAGAGTTGCTTAGCATTAATGTATTTGCCCTGTTATCGTATACACTGGAACTGTGTCTCAAAAACTTCACTGTGCTTCCACTGCCAAGAAAGTGGCCTTACAGTACTTCAAACCATTGTCAGTGTAAATGGTTCCTCTCAAAGCTCGGCCACTTCAAACACTTTACAGCTGGAAAACAGACAAAAAAGAAATTGAATAATGAAGAAGGCTTTGCCTAGCCAGAGGACTCCTTCAAACCTTTTACGGTTTGCTAGTTCTTTCAACTCTTGATGTTGCTATGCTTCAATGTGGCCATGTGTGTCATCCCAACCAAATGGAGTCGCCTTTGTAGTTCAAAGAGAAAACTGTGGCCAATTGGCACTCCTACAGACTTTAAAGGACAATAAGTGCAGTCGAAGGTCGAGGTGATTTTCTCTTGCAAAACATATGTTTTTACCATCAATATAAGTGCTCATAGTGTAGATTGACACTCAATTCAAAAATCCAGTGTCCAGTGTTGTAGCACAGAGAACGAATGCCCATATATTTTTTTTTAATTTAAGTCTGTGTGCTGCATGTGGTTCCTTAAGGAAAGTTCTCATTTTGGGTTTCAACAAATCATTCCTTATGATAACAAACTTGCAGTCAAAAGAAATAACTCCTTTTCCACAATGGTTTCTTCTCCTGAACAAGATCTCACGTACAAAGTTTATTGTTCATGTCTTTTGTTCTGCCACCTGTTGTCAGTGGTGCAAAATGTATTTAGATCTTTCTTTTTTTTTTTTTTTTAAAAGCTATTGCTAACAATTTTAACAATTTTAACAATGCAATTGTCGAACTGGACTGTATAGCCTATAATCCACACCATCTGTCCATAGATGTTTTATCTGGCCTCCTTTCTGTTCATTTTAAAACGGCAATAGTACAACCTCTCCTAGAAATACTACACTGGACCCGAACATTCTCAATCATTCCCGGCCAGTCTGAAAAAAAAACAAACAAACAAAGTGCTAATCCTTCAGATTCAGATTCAGAAAACTTTATTGATCCCAAAAGGGCAACGGTCCTAGAGGAAGTTGTTGCAGAGCAGATCATTTATTTTATGAGTGGTTATTGCCTCTTTGAGAACTTTCATGTCCAATTTTAGGGCAAGTCATAGCACAGAAAATGCACTCCTCCTTATGAATGTTCTTTTAGCTGGTGACTGTAGTCATCACACTGTTTTGGTCCTGTTGAATCTGTCTGCTTTTAACACTTAATATCTTAATTGAACATCTTAAAAATTGTGTGGGCATCTCAGGTTGGCTTTAATTGGTTCCATCCTTATCTGTAGGGAAGGTAATTTTGTGTGAAAACTGAGAATTCTCAATCAGCTCCAGTACTGCTCAAATATGGAGTTCCACAAGGTTCAGTTCTTGGGCCCTCTCTATTTTCCACGTATATGCTACCACTTGATCATGTCATTAAAAATACAATATTGTCATTTCTATGCCAGTGACATACAATTATATCTCTGCTTTGACACCAATGACACCAGTCAATCAAGCAACAGTTAAATCTGAAATTATGAACATAGGCCCAGACACATCACAGAATTTAATCTCCTAGTTATAGCAACTACCGGTTAGTTGGAAATGCATCGTGAATTTACAGATTTTTCTGAGTGTGACTATTGTTAGAAACATTTGGAATAATGCAAGTGCACAACTCACCACAATACATAACAGAAGTCTTGTAACATCAGTCTAGCGCTTTTAATGCAGACATGCTATAGCTTTAACTATAAACTACTGCTGAGTAGTTTAATCTATAACAATGCATTATGATTAGGGGTGTCACAATTTCTATAATAAATCGAAAATTGTTCGAAATGAGCTTTTAATTTTAAGAATTAAAGTGAAAGGCAGAGTCAGCAATTCTCAGATCGCCACCTCTGCCAACTTGTAGCATCAGGCGCATGTCCAAAGAAGAAAGCAACACTTTAAAGATGGCACAGTATAGCTTGCTGGCCATGACATCTGGAGAATGGGTACACCTAATTATAACTGATATGTAGAAGACATGTTGTTCGGTGAAACTTGATCTTTAAAGTAACTAATAATCGTTGTGAAATAAATGTAGTGGAGTTAAAAGTGAAATATTTCTTTATGAAATGTAGTTAAGCATAAAGTAGCATTTATATTAAACTTTAAACTTCTAAACTTCTAATTAAAGTACAAGTGGTTCAAAACTGTACTTCAGTACAACTGTTAAACACTTCAGTAAATGTACTTAACTGGTTGTGATGGGAAATTCTGGCTTATTAATGGTCTAATAATATAATGTGTTGTGCAACTTTTCAGCATGAACTGTTTTAAAATTAGCACAAAGGAGGGAGGGCTTTCTATTTACACCTCAGGGAGAGTATTCTCAGAATTGCAGGCACTGACATGCAGTTCCCACCCAAAGTGATCTCTTTTGGCTTCACCTTTTCCTGTGGATGTGCGCTGCACACACACTGTGCGCACACACATCTACATAGAGTAATTAAAGACCTGAGAGAACGAGTGAGGGAGAAGGAGCATGTCTAAGCAGAGGATCACCTGCAGGCAACAAGGGTAGTCTTGGACCACCGACAGCACAAGAAAAGAAAGGAGAGGAAAGCAGACAGAGATGTACGAGGGAAGTGCGATAAAGGATTAGACAGGGCAGTGGGTTCCCATTCGCTGGAGAAGGGGGGTTGTCAGTACAGAGGACTGGTGGTCTGCATGTTTAAATAGAATAAAAATACACACATGACCCTGTATTATCAGATAGTGATGAGTTGGACATGAGGAGAGCAAGTGGTTGTAGCAACCGTATCGCAGGGTAATAAAGCAAATATTGGAAGATTCTCCAAAACCCCGGATTATGCTTGTAAATTACTTACTTTTTATAAATCTGAACTTGCCAACTATGGCAAAGGTTATGGTGATTATGGCAAAGAAATAATGATTAAAGGGATGGTTGGAGTTATTTGAAGTGGGGTTGTACTAGGAACAATAGTCTGTGGTAGTAGCAGTGTAACAGTGTATTACCTACAGTAGATGCTGCATGGTATGTCCCCAGTTTGGAGAAGCAGAGAGGAGTACCAACACTGAAGCTAAGCAATGTTTTGCTGTGGACAGCATATACAGCAAAACGTATCAAGGCCAGCTAAAAAAAAAATCAATATCTGTTTAAGTGCACACAATATTGAGTATATTTTGACTGCTTTACCTTGCTGCCAGACAGTCTTTTCCAATGGTAGAACATGTACTGTACATAAGCCTAATATTGTTTTCTCACGTAACAAGACTCCATTGGCAAAATCAGTAATTTCACCAGTTAGCTTGTTTGTGTTATTGTGTGACTTTGATGTTAGTTCGGAGTCACCGAAGTCACACAACAACACAAACAAACTAACTGATCAAGGCAGCAGTAGACCAGCAACTCCCATGTTCTGTGAGATAAAATTACTGAATGGAGTCTGGTTGAGCGAGAGACAGAGCAATATAACGTCTGTTTCCTGTCAGAAATGGCTGTCTGGTAAGGTTAAAGTGGTTATTTTACCTTTATTCAACCCGACAAGTCAATTGAGAAACAATAATGATGACCAGGACAAGAGGCAGCAACAGGAAGTGAGTTGACACAAGACAAGAAAGCATAAATACAACTACAAGAAGAAAACAATCTCATGGTAGTTTTATAAATGAACTGATACCAATAGATCAAGTGATGAGTATGGAGTGATGACCAGTTGACTAATAAGCACAGGTCACAGTGATGAGAGTTGAAAGGGGCTCCAGTGACAAAGCAAATGGTAGATGACATCCAGTTTATTAACAGGATTATTGGAGGCAGAGCTGTAGATTACATCACCATAATCTAAGATGGGAAGAAAGGTCATGTTGACCAAGGTGTGCTTTCCAGACCGGATAAAATATGCTTCATTTTATTGTACCCTTATACTGATTTTTTTTTTTTTTTTAAGAGGGACCTTTTTTAAAGTTTTGTTTTGTTGCTGACCCACAGCAGTTCATTGCTTAGCTTTGCTGTTGGTGTGTCAGGCACCATCCACTGACTATCGATAAACACCTCATACAACCCCACCTCGTATTATCCAAACTATCACTTTAAAACACTGTGAAATAGAAATATTGATTTTCTGCTTTTCAATATGTCAAATGAACACACAGCTGTGCTGAACAGAGTACGCATTGCACAACAGACCCCGCCTGCATAAGTACAGTACATGCTGAAATGTTAGCGGCTAACACAAATATTGTTGTTGACAGATGCTCCACACCTGCCTTGGACTTCAGTACCTTCGTGAGAGATTGTGAATTAATTTTCTTTGTCCACGAGTCAAATGAAGGCAAATATTTTGATTGGTTTGGAGACCGAAGCTGAAACACAAACACAAACTCATCACCAGGCTGAAACATTTGTGGACCATGACCGAGAGAACATTTCCAAGTCGACTCCCATTGCAAAAATAGTCCAAGTGGAAACAATGAGGATGATGTGCCACGCACTTTTCAGATTTCAACCATGGTCTTCAAACATCAGTGTTCGGGCTGGGTATTGTTTATAGTATTACAATACCAGTACACTTAAAGTGACACAGATACCAATAGGGTACTTCATTCGATCCCCATCATGTGAATGGAAGCATTTATGCATTTATTTCTTTGTAGCATAGCCATACTTTGAAATGTTTTGGTGCTCAACCTCAGCACACCACAGGCTGTATGGGTTGTAGCTGTTATGGTAATGGGCCGATCACTTGTCACATCAAATAGAAAAAAAACTAGCCGTAAGCAAAACCATACAAATGATTTTTTTTTTTTTCTAGATCTGGTTAAAAAAGAGTGGTTGGAGGTATTGTTTGACTGAAGAAGTTTTGATCCTACTGGGCACTGGGTTATTTCAGTCAGTACCAATACCCCGCCCTAATCAGTGTTGTTGTTTTCTGTCACTTTTGCAATGCGGGAATTTGCAAAAGTCCTGTTGCTGCAAAGCTTGGAGGACTAGGAGGAGCAGAGGAATGCCGCAGAAATGACATCAGGAGTATAAAAGAGCAAAATTATGTAAAACTGTGAGGGGACACGAAGTGTGCTCACATCGGACAGAGCTGGAGTGGTTTATTTGAACTCTGGACTGTTTACTCAGGCTGTCGTGTTGTTTATTTCAGTTTAGCTGAGGTGAGAATAATGCCATTTGAACTTAGGAACACACCAAACGACCATGACAAAATGCATAAAAATGCAAGTCTCTGTTCTCTTTCAAGTGAACGGCAGTATGGTTATTTAGGAGTGAGTATGTAACCTCAACCAAATACAGGAAACGACCCCAAAATGTGCATTTTAATGGGTACAAAGTAGACAGATGCTGACATCTGATAGCCAGCAGTTGTTCATGCTTGAAAAGCCAAGCATAACACAGTGAACCGAGGGCAAACCGCAGTCTGATCTGATGCTCATTTTCAGCTTTTCTTTTATGCGTTCTAACTGGTTTGCGCACTAAAGACGGTAAATCACAGCAGAGAGCCATCATGCTTAGCTAAAGTTACAGGGGTCAGGGATTGGGTTTGTTTTCACTACCCTCTCCCAACCAAACCTCGAAGAGTCTTTAAGAATCCTGAAAAAAAAAATCCCCTCTGTTGAGTCTTTTATTGTCTGAAAATCTTTCAGTCCAAAAACTTATCAAATACATTCCTCTGTGAGTTCACCCAAGATACATAATTGACTCTTCCTCTTTCACTCCGTGCGCCAGTAACAGTTGAGCAAGCCTGACACCTCGGTCAACTTTCTCTGTCCCAGTTTCCCATGCTTAGATGTGCTGCGTGCTCGGCCCGTCTGAATTGAAAAGAAAACCAAATTTTGAAGATGGTTAAAAGATGTTGTGGGAACCTGTACAAGTGACATATATTCACGTCTTCTGTTAGCAAAATGCTACCCAGCTAGCTATGTATGAAAAGTCTGTCAATCAGTGATGAGACTAATTAATCAATCATCGTAATCGCTTGCATCTTTGAGAACTGTAAGTCGTGGTATTTCGTCATGGCATGTAGGATCATTTGGATGTGTGTGTTTTACCTTTAATAAGTTAGCTTACCTTGTTAAGACTCCACACCTGCTATGTTAAATTCATGTGGCTGTTTTTTTTTATAGAAGTGTCTTTGCTCCATATATTAGTGAATGTATTGCTTAGTTTAACCTATTGTTACTTGTTGTGAGAAGTGAGTAGTGAGTACATTGTTTCCTCCTGCTAAAGTAGAGATTACGCAGTAGGCTTAAAGGTGGGGTACGCAGGTTTTGTCAGTTGATGCTTGTTGATGCATACGAGGGTAGCTGGTTGATGAATCTCGATCCCAGCTGTCAAATACAGGTGGTTTGATTTGGTAAAGAGTCCCAAACACAGAAAATAAAGGAAAGTGGGCAGCGTCACTGCAGATACACACTTCTAGGGAGTCAGAAGTAATTATTGATAGAGATATCTTTTTATGAGTGTTTACATTTTTGGGAGGAGAATCTTGTATACTGTGCCTTTTAGAGTTGGTGTACATTATGTTTAATGCTCTTTGTATTGTGTTTGCTGAGTCATGTTGTATTTCCTTTGGCAAAAACATGCATATATACAACAAAGCCAATGTTCTGAAATGCTGCTCAATGTAACTTAAACCTTTAAAAGAGAGTCCGCGTCCGTGTGTTGATAGACACACCAGGGGTGAAGTTCGAAACTAGAACGAGACAAACAGCACAAGTTAAGACAGTTCTTTATTCTCGTCCTCACTAACAAGCTAGCTAATCTACATCAATTATTAGCTAGCTAATTAGCTAGTGTTTTGCTAAGATTAGCTAGCTAGCATTTTGCTAACATTAGCTACCTAACGATAAGACGCTGTAAGTCGCTTTTACAGGAAAAAGATAAAGTTGACTGAGGTTCCACCAGTGCTCATATGTCGTAGAGCAAAAAGGGGTGGGACTTAAGAGGGGTCACTTAAACAAAATTAGCTTGATTGAGAAATTGGATTGCCATAGTTGCCACTGTTACCATGGAGATGTGCAACTTTCCCAACACAATTCTGTGTGGTGCGTCTGTGGCGTGCATCCTTTTAGTTCATATTTATAGCATGTTAAAGTTCCCAAATTCAATCTGCTTCTAAGTTTTTAATTTTTAATATTAAATCACTTTGCTCGCCTACATCAAAATAAGCCAGTCCCAGGAGAGCTTTGAAGATATGTGGGTTACAGACATGTTACGGGTTCATCGGAGGGATACTGCTTGTTTGTGCTCACAGATGTTGGCCTGCCACTGCCTGCCAAACACATTGCATATGTCAAAATTCATTCTCAGGAATCAATGGTGACCCTTTGTCCCCTAATAACTGTAATCTGGGAGAGAAAAAGCTTGACATTTCTTTGTCCCAGCAGGATTGCTGGGTTATTTATTTTGGGTGGTTATTGTGACCAAATACGTTTGATGTAGATGTGGTTTTTCTGACATAAAAAGAGTCCTGCAGTGAAAATATTGTTTTGACTCGACACACAGCTTCTCTGT
>JAJHUR010073619.1:0-21760 GCA_027495735.1 Lutjanus campechanus
TTTGTTTTTTCTTCTTGTTACACCTTTTTCATCAGTTACTTTGTTTTTAATCCTTGTTACATGTTTTTCATCTTGTTACGTCTTTTCCATTTTGTTGTGATCATTATGCACCGATCAATATGGCAAGAAATTGTCTTATCTATGTGTTATTGTCTGATCCATTGAAGTTGAAATCAGTCTTAAAGTTCACCCAATAACACAAAATAAAAATAATCAATAAGTACTAGTTACTTCCCACCCCGGTGTGGATGAAATCATTGACTTGGCTTGTGCCCACTGGGGTTAGTTGTTAGACATTATTTGCCTCATTATCCCTCTTCCTGCCTCTTTAAAGTCTTAGTTGTCTTCATAATATTTGCTTCGCAGAATGATCGACACTTTATATTAAAGTGTGTGTGTTTATGGTGAGCTAAGTTAGAAATTTCATGAGCGCACTGATGTTTTAATGAAAAGTTTTGACATTCACCAAAATGTTAATTAGTTTCTCATATGGAAATTGGATGTAACCAGACAGAGGGACTCTTGCTATTACAGCTGCACTTACACCAGATACTCCTTCATTATGGAGATTGGATAATGACGAGGTTATGGCTGTCTCTAATTTTTTTGCAAGACTGTCGCCAATTACACGGTGCGGCATGCAACGCCTCCCCTGCACACATTGTATCTGCCTCTTTAGTCTTTAGAGACGTGTTTTGATCAATATTTTGAAGATTTGCTTCACAAGCAGAATTTAATATGCCTTTTATGCCGCCTTTATAACTATGAAACACAAGATTAAAGATGAGTTTCATGCACAACAGTAAATAAAAAAATGATCAGACTGGCTAATTGGTCAGTTGATACTTGCGATGTGCGAATGTGATAATGATCCTCATCTGTGGTTAATTGGTATTTTAATGACATTACGGTTCATTCTTTGTAATGAGTTGCTACTGTCTGTCACTCGCGCGCCTCGGCTCTACAACACTTGGCATCTCAAAGGTCACAGCGCTAATGCACTTCATTTAGAGAAGCACTCGGATGCCAAACCCTGTCTGCTTTACAGTGTCTGAGAATATAAACAAGTAGTGATAGGAGGGTTTCTGCATAGAAATGTGTCGATTTTTGCATTTCATCAATTTTGTAAATTGCACAGTATACTGAATGTGTTTATGTATGCTCATGCACTCATTTTTAATTTGCTTTAGAGAGGCATATCTATCATCTGCCCACTTTTATTCTAATCACAGGCTGCAACAGGGGCCTTAATCAGCATTTTACTCCACACCTGCAATCAAGGCGGCAGTTTAGATTTATCACTTTCCATCTCACTTTTCACACACAATCCCAGGAGATGCAACCTGATAGAATCGTTTCCCCCCAACCATTATCACCACTGCCTTTTAAATTGAGGCCGTCTCTTCCCTCAGTTGACACTGATGCTAAAAGTCAAAATGGATGTCTCAACTATTCACACTTCTCTCAGCCAGGGTACACTGTGCATGTGTTGTGAAGGTTTCAAATTTGGGAGCAAAGAGAGCAGCGAGGTATGATTGACATTTGGTGCCACTTATTTTGTCATGCACAGGCAGAGTGTGACAAAGATGACATATAGAGTGTTTTCACTGTGCATCATCAGACCTATGGTCGGCCATGTTGGTGGTATGGAATGTCAACAACCAAACTCGTAACTGATTATTTGCTGCAATTGTTGGTCAAAATGGTCAATTGTGGTCAATCAAATATAAGCTTGTAAGAATAATTAACTAATAAAATAATAAACAGGTTGAAGAGGGATGTTTTAATTGTTTGTATGTTTAGGACTGATCAGCATTTTGATCGAAAAAGTTGTACTAGTAGACTATTCGACTTGAAATCCTAAAAATTTTAGATATTTACTAACTCAAACCACTTGAGTTTTATGATGCATCTCTTCTTTCTTTCACTCCAGTTCACTTCAGCTGACGAGTTTTTCTCAAAGGAGAAATTAGAGCATCTCTGCCAAGCCATCATGAGCAGGCTAACCAGGCTAAATAACTTTTTAGCTTGCTAGCAAACAGTGCAACATTTTAGCTACCCAGTAAACAATATAATGTTTTTTAATATACTTTTTAACTAGCTAGCAAACAATATAACTTTTTAAAAAAAAGCTAGCTAAAAAGCTTTTAGCTGGTAGTAATAGGAGTGTTCCTGCAAAAATATATACATACTTCCCACTGGTAATAAATCAGTTGAAGAAGATTGTTTGAATTGTTTATGTTTATGTTTATAACAAGGCAATAACAACGAAGGCAGAATGATCAGGTTGTCATTCCAAGTCCCTCTCTGTACATTTCAGCAGCGTCTACACATTTTCCTGAACTTATCCATGGTATAGACATCCTAACGCTAGCTTGAATTTAATATTTAGCATGTAATCTATTCAGGTATTTACATGCCACTAACTCCAAAGTGGCGGCACATCCATCCTCTCTGTGGTTGATCTGTGCAAGCCCTGCTTATGACTCACTGTCCCGAGAGGGTGAAATGTCACATGGACAACTACTGTTTGACATTTGCAGCTCATTAGTTCTTGAAAGCAATTATATATAAGGATTATGAGATTGCCTATAACATTTACATTCTGCTAAAGAAGAAGAAACAGCAAAAGAATTCAATCTCTTACTTGTAGGTTAGATATGCAACTGCATGTAAGATTGTGGAACTGACTTTCTTTCTCTGACTCAATTCCAGGTTGTGTACAAAAACAACGACGTGAGACTTGAGCTGTCCAGGCTGGCCAAGCTGGGTGACCCCAAGATGAAGATCCACGGTACTGTGGCCTTCAAGTGCGAGAATGTTGCCACTCTGGATCCCATCACGTTCGAGACGCCAGAGTCTTTTATCATCCTCAACAAGTGGAACGCAAAGAAGACCGGCTCCATATCCTTTGACTTCCGCACCACAGAGCCCAACGGCCTCCTCCTCTTCAGCCATGGCAAGCCCAAGCAGCAGCCGAAGGACTCCAAGAGTCCCCAGACCCTCAAGGTGGACTTCTTTGCCATCGAGATGCTGGATGGCCACCTGTACCTGCTGCTGGACATGGGCTCAGGAACCACAAAGACCAAGGCAGTCAATAAGAAAGTCAATGATGGCGAGTGGTACCATGTGGACTTCCAGCGAGATGGCAGATCAGGTAACTTTTAAAGCCATTAACTTGTAGAATCTTTGCACAAAAACCACGTAGCAAAAACCACTGTGCTCTTCCTGCTACATCTATGGTGGACCAGACTGTCTCTTGGAGTGTTCATGGCCCAGAATAGAAGGTATCCATGACTAGAGGCTGTGTATCTGTATTGATCAGTCCAGATTTGGACTTTAAGCCTGCTCCTGACTAGATGTAAGCCTAGACTTTGCAGCTGGCGTGACTATTAGGTTGGACTTAGAATGCCAAGTTACGACCGACTTAGCTTAAGACCAAACATAAGTCCTGTTCAGCCGGAACCTGTGGTCTGAATAAACTCATACATGCAATCCAACATTCAGCAGAAACCCAGAGTACAAATTAACTGCCACTGAAATACTATTGTTGATTCACAGTTAACTTTTCTGTGAAAGAAAAATCTCCATTACCACTCCAGGCTGATACTACATCACCACTGAAAATTAAATATTAGTTTGCAGCCGATACTTGTTGTAAACACTTTCATGAAAAAATGGTTTGGAAGGCAGCCACCTAACTTCAGATGGTGCTATCTATGTGTCATATGTCGTGATTCCAGACACATATTTCCCAGAAAATAACTTTGCCCCCTCTCCTGTCGTGTCCTCTAAGCCCCGGGTTGCTCTGCTCTGGTCCCTGTTGATTTGCTTATCTAAGCAGCAATTTGTTAGCGTGTGCTTAGAGCCAAGGCCCCGCAATGTCATGCTGCAAATTAGATATACCCCTTGACCATGTTTTCCACTCCATCTCAAGAGGTGGAAATTAGATTAACTGTTTCATTACCCCCCAAAGCTATACTGGGTTGTGGTCTAAATTGAGCTATAGACATCGTTAAAATAGCTATACAGCCCATTCATGTGCTTTTTTTTAAAGCTCCACATTCAGCTCCATTAATCATTGAGGGTTTTATTTTTGTTGCTGTTAAATTAAATTATTTTAGCTCCAATACTCTGGTTGATTTATAGTAATATACAGCACAGAGTGGCTTGGATTCAACTTAACATAACTGTGTGAGGAGAAAGATGTGGGTGACTTCTCAAATAACATAAATCTACAACATTTAGTTATGGTAGACAAATCTATAAGAAACACTGTCTTGCTAAATTAGATTCTGTTCATTATCTGTCTAGTATCCTCCCATCATCCACCCCCACATGCTTACACACAGCACACATGCACACACACCGACACGCGCGAGCACAAAAGCTATCGAACATCTTTTTTTGTTAGTCGAGCTCACTCCACTCGCTCTTCTCTCTGTCTACCCTGCCTAAGTTTCCATGGAAACAGGAGGTGGTCTCTCCCAGGACTGAGACAGTTACTGCACAGCGCTGTGCTGCTGAGCTGTGCACTAATGACATTTCAGAATAACTTTTCTTCCTTTCGTCAAGTCGAAGGCATCAACACTTACAAGAGGACATAAAAAGGTCTCTGCATTTTGATGACTTCCCCTGCGAGAAGAGTAACAAAATGGCGAGAATGCCGAAACGTGGTGTTTAAAGTTACAAAGCGTTTTTCAAATTAACCAGTGCTATTTTATCTCTGCTCAGCCTTTAGTTTTAAGCCAATTAAAATCTGCACGTTTGCAATCCTCCTAAATCTAAGATCTTGCATCTCGAGATTTCCACGAGCTACACAAAGCACTATTGTTTGCAGTGTGTAATGATGTGTGCATGGCACCTCAAATGGAGGCATTATAATTTTTGCAGTTCTTTTGTACTGAAAAGGCCTCATGTGATTTCCATTCCCACAGGATACATGTAATTTTAATGGTGCATTAAATAGCAGATTTGTGCAAATCAAGTAATACAAAAACCTTCACAATAGCTTTTCTAAATGTGGGTTTTTATATTTATATTTCCCCTAAATTGATATTTGGGTAAAAGCTGAGCTGATTTAGAGCTTTGTAAAACAAAGAAATAGATCATTTGAGGACATAGGCTTTAAAAAGTGTGAGGACTTGTTTTGATAGTCGTGCTGTAACCAATTTGTTACCTTTATTAGAGCCTGAATGAACATAATCAATCCCTGTCAACGTACTATTCAGTTCTAATAGTTCATATATGAAGCCCAGTAGCACCGCCGGAGTCTCTATTTGCATGTAGGTAAGAATAGGCACACATCAGCTATTCGGCTATTCCCTCCCTCTTGGTTTACCTATAAAGACTCAAGAGCATCAAAATCATTTGGCTGAGAGCAATGCAGTGGGTGAATGGATTAGGACTGTCCCGTGGGAGAGTGGAGGTCAAGTCCTGTCCCAGGTGGCCTGTCGCAATTTGGTTGGGTTCAGGCAACAAATGTACTTATTTAGGTTTAGGCAACATAGTCCTTTGTTAGGTCAAATGAGAAAACTACTTGGTCATGTTTAGGCAGCAACACTACTTACTGCAACACTACTACTGGTTTATGCAACAAAACTCCTTGGTTAGGTTTAGGCAAGAACCCTAGGTTGGTCAGGATTCATGGTTTGTCTCTGTCATGTGGATGTAAATAGCCATATTGGTTATTTACACCCGAGGTGCAAAAAACATTGCTGTTTATGGACTCCTGGGTGGTTATTTCTGTCATGCTAGGCTGCCAGAATATATACATCTAGGTATAATTAACTAAACTGGCTACTGACACTTGGATGCAAATAGCATCTGCCTAAAACAGTCCAGTTCCTCCCATGACACAATCCTAGTTTGGCTCTTATAAGCTGTTACACACCTTAGAACCCTCTTTTTTACTTTTTAATATCTGATAGAATTAAAGTAATTTTTAAACACGAGAAAAGAATTCACTGATCCCCCGAGAGCATGAGTCACAGAACATATGGTATTCTCGGCTTTTTCATTTCAGTGTCAGATGTTTCATAAGTACACACCAACAAGCACATCACTCAAAACACAAGTGCAACACAACAGCCAGACATAATTATCTGCAGCCGAGTCCTCCATGTGCAACACTTCCTGCAGCCGTGACAATGGCGGATAATGATCCCTGCCCTATTTAGTTTAGCCGGCTCTTCCTGCAGGAAGCAACCCTGTAAATGGACTCGCGCTCTCAGACAGCATCTTCTAACCTCAATGCATTAGAGACGCTAAGAGACACTCCGCTTTTAAGTGAGGGCTTCTGGACCGGGAGTGCTGCAGGTCACTCATCAGAGACATTACACGGACATTGCTCTGTTGTAGCTCCCACTTCCTGCAGGGGCACGCGCACCACTACTTCACAGACAAACGTGCACACTTTACAGTACACAAACAGACACACATGCACATACACACACGTATAGACAACACATCCCCACAGCCCACTCACCAGCTTCTCTCTCTACAGAGAATCCAATCACATAGAGAGATTTGGCCGTATCGCCCTAACTGGATTGTAGTAATCCCCTGTCTAACATGTTTTGGGGATGTGTGAGTGGGGTTAGGGGACATCATGCCAAGTTGAGCCTGGCTGCTGATGCAGAAAGTGCGAGAGAGATCTAAGATGTCATTTGGACCCCTGCCTTCAGGTTTGATGATGGAGTACCACTTACAGGTCAGGCTGTAGAGAAAGAGAGGAAGAGACAGAAATGTGGTCGAAGTGTTTTAAAGTTGGCCGGAACGCCGATCTTTGTCATCATTACTCATTCGCATTTATTGCCTGCATCATCATTTCGATCAACCCTGTTAAACTGTACACCCTGTACTTGCTTCTCAAGATATTATTTGCTGCTGTGTTCCTTCGTCTGCTTTCTTATCTGTCATCGTACACCCCTCCCTCATCTTCTTTCCAGACATCTTTATCTCCATGTTCCCATCTTGTTCTGTATCCATCTCCTCCTCTTTTATGCTCGCTAGCGTTCGCAGAGACACATCCCCTTCCCCTCACGGCTATGAGTACTGTTCCAAACATAGGCGGTCCTGCAATGTGTGTATGTGTGTGTATGTTTCTCATGCTGCTTGCCTGGTGATGGCACGTGTCCCCATGGGATTGTATAGTGCCTTCTGACTTAACATAGCTTGACTGTGTTTACACACTTCCTTACAGGACTGTGACAAGTGAGCAGAGCACTCTGAGCAGATGCCTGAAAGATGCTGACATCCTTCTCTTGTCTCCCACTTACATCAATTTAGACAGACATGCTTACCGTAGACTTACAGCATCCTTGTTTGCTGTTTACGACTGTAATAAGAGTAAGTAGAGATGCCACAGGATTTAAAGAAGCCATTAGATGATGACTCCTCGGGTATTTGTGAAGGTATAATTCACAGGCTACACTCTTGGAAATAAAGAGGGTAACTAGAACCATAGAGGGTTCTACATAAAACCCAACAAAAGGGTGTTCTGTTGAGGACCTTTGTATTTTTGTATTTTCCAATGGTCTCGTCTAAAACCCGCCCAGGGGGCTCTACTGAGAACCTATTTATATACCAATGATTTGACCTAGAACCCACTCAGTGGATTCTACTGAGAACCCTTTTATATTACAAGGGGTTTATGAAGAACTCACCCAGGGGGTTCTATCAAGAACCTTTTTTTATTATGTTACAAAGAACCCTTGACGATGGAGTTGTTCAACTCATTCTTCTACAAAGGGTTCTATGGATGGTAATGGTTCGTAATGGGAACTTGGGTCTAATAAAGAGCCCCTGACAAACCTTTTTCTTCTAAAGGGGGTTCTGGGTAGAACCTCTTCAGGAAGAACCCTTATTTCGAAGAGTGCAGTCTCCCAGACCGAAGGTATTTCATTCTCCAGCGGCTATCTCCCATCATATGGCGAGATGTGAAATAAGCGGAGTGTACTTCCATCACGATTCACGCTGACCACGCCAATGCTCATTCCTCAGCCGGGCACCTGCTCTACTCCGAGAAAAGTTTCCCCGCTAATGAGTTTGATGTAGTGAGCTCGTTAGCTATAACCTGAAGGGAGCTGTTCTGGCTGCGTGACGGGTGGCCCTTGCCAAGTGTGCAAAGCTTGGAAGTCACAACAGCTGTGGCTGGAGAGAGCAGGGGCAGTGGGTGGCGGCAGGAAAGTGCCGGAACAGATGCCTGGGGCCAAGACCCCAAGAAAAGAGCTGGAACATGTTAGTGGGACCAGGTTAATCATTGTGCACTAGGCCCTTAGCTGTCTCTCTCAAGCACTTTGCAAGAAGGCTGGCTCACCTTGGCTGTAAAGAACATACATAACCAAGACTATTATTATCTTGCTTAGTGTTTTTGTCTTTTGTTGCAGCCTTTCGTCAAATAAAAAGGAGAAATATGTAAGACCCTAGCATTCAGAAATGAGTTCTGAGGTCCAAATAGTGAGTTGGAGCCATGGACGGCATATTAAATAGATGAGACCTCTATTCAATATACAATCTATTGTCGCGAGATGAGTGCAACATTATATTTTGACACAGACAAGTGACATTGAGTCCTACACTGTAAACTGATCAGCTCTTTATAACTGTCATTTGTCTGTCGATGTAAAGGTAAGCCCCTTATGTTGAAAACAAACCCCCTGCTCTGAAAATACACACTCCAGAACTGGAGTTCTGCCTGACTCCATTATCAAATCGTTCAATTTAACCGTTATTAACATCTACTCCTTCTGAAAGATTATTAATGATTTCTTACGACTCATAAACAGACACTTACTCATTGAGCGAGCATTCAGCACTCCTTTTAATTCTAATAAATGTGAAACAGCCAAAGCAAAAACTGTTGTTTTGCCCTGGAAAAGAAATTGCTATCATTTTATGATTTATTTCTCCTTTAACCCATCAAAAAGCAAAGAATAGCACAATGGATTTGCGCTTTCATTGAAAAAAATATAAGGATATTTATCATATGTATAATTAATTGTGATATGTATATTCATGCATGCTAATGGAAGCTGTAATGAAATGTGAAAGGCCCCATTTAATGTCTAATGTGACTCTTAAATATGCCAGGCAGCCTTGTTGAAAATTCATGTGTGGCTTAGGGCTTGTTTCCCAACATAAACACTTTGACTGGAAAAGTAACTTAAAAGCGACACACTTCTTCCACATACAAGCAGTTAGGACTCTGCCATTTAGCCCGAGGCAATCAGCTAATAGCTCCCTCATATCTGCCATGGCATGCATCTGCCACTCAAAATGCAAATTATGACTTTATGGCAATTTTATTTTTGAGCATCCTTACACTACTATTTCTCTGCCACTCTCCCCGGGCAGTGGCCTGTGCGGATCCTTGGCAGCACGGCATATAGATTACTGGACGAGGATGCGGGCAGTGGAGGCAGCCACCATTAATTAAAGATCCACAATGGCTCCTGCACTGAGAGTAACAGATCCATATACAAATTAATCACCCCGGTCTGAGTCCCACAGTAAGGCCTTCCTCTTCCACAGCTTTACAGTCCAGTCATGTCCGCTGTTGTTTACCGTGCTCCAGATCGAGAATTAAACCTGAATGAGAGCGATAAATCATGGTGGGGAAACACACAAACTCTCATTGCAGGTTTATGTGTTGGAGAGGCAAACAGAGGGAGAGACAGGGTGAAAAAAAACAGCCTGCAGTCCGTTAATCAAGTTCTAAAAGATGGCTATGATGTTTTTTTTGTTTTGTTTGGTTGGTTGGCTGAAATGATAGAGGGGGCAACGATTTTTCTTTTCCTCTCCTTTCTTTTTTATGACCACTGCTTTACAGATAAAGGAGATTTATTATGGGAAATCCAAGGAAAATGGAGAGGATACTCTTAGGGATCCCAGATTAGGCCACTAATAGACTAGCTGTCCTGTGATTAATGCGTCTTATCAACACTCATCAGTCATTCTAAATGAAGAAAATCCTGACCCTGTCCAGATGGATAACACTAATTAAGCTAATTTCTTCATCAAACCATCTTTAAATGGGTCGCCTCTGCATGTTTATGTTACTGCAGGGCAGGTAGTGTCTTTTAGCGTCTACAGTCAGAAATAGGTGTTAAAATAAATGTATCCCACCATATCCTCTGCTATTTTTTAGGTACCATCTCTATCAACACCCTCCGTACTGCCTACACAGCCCCTGGAGAAAGTGAGATTCTCGACTTGGATGACAATCTCTACCTCGGGGGTCTGCCAGAGAACAAGATGGGGCTGGTGTTCCCCACTGAGGTGTGGACGGCACTACTCAACTACGGCTACGTGGGCTGCATCCGGGATCTATTCATTGACGGACAGAGTAAGGATGTCCGGCGCCTGGCCGAGGTCCAGAAGGCTGCCGGGGTCAAGCCCTCCTGCTCCAAGGAGCCTCCCAAACAGTGTTTGAGCAACCCCTGCCAAAACAACGGGATCTGTAGAGAGGGCTGGAACCGCTACGTCTGTGACTGCTCAGGGACTGGATACCTGGGACGCTCCTGTGAAAGAGGTAGGACTTTGCTTTCTGTCTCATTTCGTCTGCCTAACCGTTTGGATGCACATCATTTCTGCCCATGCATAATCTGGATTTGTCTGATGCTACACAGTGACACACTTCAGTTGCACTTTATTTTACAGTACACTAATTAGACATAACGAGCTGTACTTTGTATCAAATTAAATAAAAGCTAGAAATAATATGTTCTTTATTTCGACAGTATTAGCTCTTTATTAGACCCTTATTAGACTTCATTAGGGGGCAATTAGTGACACATAACAACAGAACTGTACTGTAAACTAAAGTGAAATACATATTAGATATTCTGTCCACACTTTAGTTCACAGCACAGTTCTGTTGTGATGTGTCCCTAATTACCCTCTAAGAACGTCTAATAGGGGTCTAATACTGTCTAATAAAGAACATATTATTTCTATTTTTTGTTTAATTTAATACAAAGTGCAGCTTGTTACATCTTATTGATGTGACCCATACTTCCACCTCACTATGCATTGTTTTGAAGAAAGCATGGGATTGTACATATCTTAATGTAATTTACATCAAAGACAACCGGTTTTAATTTTATACACAGTAGTTTTAGTATTTTCTATCTGAAGGGGATCTCCTTTCAAGTTCGGGTTGAACAGCATGACCAGACAACAGCCTGCAGGTGGTCTTTTTATCCAGGCTGATGGCTGAATATCAGCATCTCTCAAACGGCAACCTGAAAGCAATATAAGACAGGCAAAGAAAGTGTGCGTGTGGAGATAGACAGCCAGACAGAATGAGTCAGGGCGCGCACAGTGTTGACTGGCTGATGTTAGACTATGTTGAGTGGCAGGTGACTGATGCACCACTGAGACGCTGCTGGTCACGTCCACCATGCACACTAGCCTGTAAATTGGCTGTCTTCTGCTAACCATTTGGCTCATCAAACCACTCGCTCATGACCAGACCTGGTGCAGAATACTTATCCCAATCTCCTCGAGAGAAGAGAAATAGGAGAAGTGAGTGTCACACGGCGAACTTTTATAGCTCCGTGTCTTAGCTGGAGCAGACGTGCACCTGACTCCGCAGTTGTTTATCAAATGGAAAGCACAGGTGTTCATGTTAAAACAGAACAAAACAAAACAAAACAAAAAACAAAAAAAACATCTAAAATATCTCAGTAGTGTTTCATGTTGGCAGAGTTATAGCATTTTAGCATTTGTGATGCTCTCCCCACTGTCTTGGAGGGTGTCCTGGCCAACCTAAGCAGGCAATCGGCTTACATGCGAGGATCATCAGCTGATTAAGTTTACCTGGGCCCTTGACCTGTAAAACCTGACCCCTCTGCTCACTCTCCCTCCCATCCTACAGCTGGCTTCCACCCTGCATTATCGCCTTTTGACTTGCCTTATGATTTTGCATTAACCTCAGTTTAATGAATTAGTCTTGTTTTAAATATATTTCTTGTGAGGAGTCCCTACTTGTCAGAGGTCTCAGGTTCAAATCCTGGATGAGCTCCCATTTTCAGAAATTGGCTCAGTGACCCTCCCATGTTAACCAGTTGTCCAGGATAGCCTCCAAGACAGTGGGAGGGGCATCACAGCATTATAAAAATTACCTGTGTACACCTTCGAGATGAATTTGCTTGAAGTTAGCCCCCGTCACAGTCTTGCTATACTGGCCTTAACGCTCCGATGCAGATCCTTTAACTTTTCAAATTCCTCAGTAGTGTTTCATGCTGGCAGAGTTGCAGCACCTGGCCAACTCAGTGGGCTATTGGCTGACATGTGAGGGCTGTCAGCTGATTAAGGTCACCTGGACCCTTGAGCTGCAAAAACTGCCCCTGTGCTCACTCCTCCTGATTAAGGTCACCTGGACCCTTGAGCTGCAAAAACTGGCCCCTGTGCTCACTCCTCTTGTCACATTCCTTCAGCCAGTTTGCGAGAAGTCTTGGGTTAAAATCCTGGACTAGCCCCCATTTTCAGAAGCTGGCTCAGTTGATAATGACCCTCCCATATCAGCCAATTGCCCACTGAGGTTGGCCAGGACAGCCTCCAAGACACTGGGAGGGGCATCACAGCAAAATGAATAAATTATCTGTGTGTTTCTGAGTCTACGGTCAAAGATGACTTTGCTTGAAGTTACCCTCCATCACTGTCTTTCTAAACTGGCCTTCAAATTCCAGTGCAGATCGTTTAACATCTCAAATTCTTCAGTAGTTTTTCATGTTGGCACAGTTACGGCATTCGTGATGTCCCTCTCACTGTCTTGGAGGGTGTAGTCACCAACCGCACCTGGCAATTAGCTGACATGGGAGTATTTCTTAGTCTATAGTAGAGATGAATTTGCTTGACATTACCCGCTGTCACCGTCTTGCTAAACTGGCTTCAACATGTTTGTATTATGTTGTTACCGTATCTGTAATGTAGCAGCAATTGAGAGCCAGTCATGAGGAAATTCCGTGCTCACTAATGCATAGCTCAGCACTGCCCTGCTTTTCTGCCTGCTCAGTTTTAGCTTGTTGACCTTTTTGACCGGAGTTTTGCCCTCTGACCTCTTTGATTGAAATCTAGCCGGATTAAAACAACAACCGGCTGTGTGAAGAAGCCAAATCCTTTGCTTGCTAATATGGTCTGCTCTGAGGCAATTATTATCTGACAAAAAATTGGAATTTCAGGCTTATTTACATAATCAGACCGTGTGAATAAATATGTCGGATGTATAGTTCATTCACCAAAGAGAGATTAGCAATATTAACTTACATTAATAGCCATGGATTTGGGTGTAATGAAAATCAGTTGAGAGTCTAAGAATATTATCCAATAGTTTTTTTTTAACTCAACCACAGATGAGTGGCTTAATGACATGTTTATTTTGTATTCATGAATTAATAATAACCAAGTGCATGAGCCGAAGTGGGTGTTTATTGTATGAAAAGCTACTGTATGCAGTGAATTTCTCATGAATATAAAATCAACACAAATATCACCCTCGACTAGTTCGGTGTTTGCAATATATCCTTAAAGCCAGGATTGCTCTCAAGTGGTAAAGCTTTCTCTATTGCAGCGGAATGTAAAGAATTTTCATCATGAAATCTGAACGGAGCGTTAGCAGCAAATGAGCGAAAACAGTTAACATATGCATAATCAAGGCAAATGTCAAAAAGAGCCCAAGCATGTCACACTGTTATCACAGCGTGATGCATCTGCACAGGGACGACAGCAGGAGCAGGTTCTCTCATCGGAGAAAAAAAGATGAACTCCAGTTGGAATGTAACACATCCCACGCAGTCACATGTGTCATCTCTACATGTGCTCGTGCTTCTCCTCTGCGCTCAAGTCACTCACCTTGTAGAATATTGTTACCTAAATATCCTGTAATTGGGATGCAGAGTTTGTCTGGTTGAGATCATGATGATATGGCTGAAATCTGCTGAGTCAAATGCAGAAGCAAAAATGATACAAAGCACATGATAGCAGAAGGATTTTGTTTATGGTTATGAATGCAGTCATGAATGTCTTATGACATGAGACAAGTCTTCTGATTGTAATTAACACTAAGACGGAAAATTAAAGGAGCAACATGTAACAATGCAGTCCAAATAGCAAGTTGGAACCATAGACAGTATATTAAATAGGTTGATTACTTTATTTCTATATTTAGTTATTTATTCTTCCCATTTTGCTAAAATATTTTGTGGCAGATTGAATGTAGAACTGGCGAAATAAGTGCTTGCTGTAGGAAAAGAGCTCTAGATTTCACAGTCTTTAAAGGACAAATATGTACCAGTTGCATGTCCAAAAATGAGTACTGTAGTCCCAATAGCAAGTTGAGCCATAACCGGTATATTAAATTGGTTGAATTCCTATTTAATATACAGTCGTTGGGTGAGTTGTTTCCCCTCACCCCTCCTCCCCAGACCTAAGAAAGCTCAGGCAGGCTGCAGGAACACTGCAGGAGTGTAAGACGAGTGCAACTTTTCAATTTGACAGTAATAAGCGATGACGAGTCCTACACTGTAAGCTAATCAGCTGTGTATAACTGTCACATGTTTGTTGATGTAAAGTTAAGTCCACTATCTTGAAAACAAAAGCCAATTGATCCTAAGATGCACACTATAGAGTTTGAGTTCAGTGACTGCCTGCCTTACTGCTGCCAGACTGCATTAACATACTGCTCAATTTAACCATTACAAACATCTACTCCTCCTACAAGATTATTAATGATTTCTTGCAACTCATATATGACACTTGATCATTTGCCGCACTTTTAGTATTAATATGAACTCTAATTAATGTGAAATGGGCAAACTAAAACAGTCATTCTGACTTGAAATGGAAATTTCAAAGGAGGACACCATGGCTGTAGTGTTGTCGGAGTAGCGAGTATCTTAACTTAGCATGTTTATTTAATTTCTAAGGACATATAATGGTTATTTTATGATTTATTATAGTAAATGTATATTGCAGTCTTCTCCTTTAGTATTTACTTTTGGAGTAAGGGCTAAAAGAATGTAGATGAAAGAGAGAAACTGACTCCCCTCCATCTCTGTGTTAGAAAGGCTTGGCTCCCCACATGTGCACTTCCATTCCAGCTAATGAGTTGACAGGAATTAGGGCATAGTATATGAGGGAGGTGGAGTGGGCATGGGATACAGATCGTTTCACTTCAGTAGGATAATTACTTATCCGGAGAGTGCTCTTGGATTCAGAAAGATATAATCCACTCCGACCTCGACTGGAAACAAAAGCAGAACAACATGCGGCTCTGCGTTTGAAACTACTTCACAGGAAGTGCCGCGTTTTAGAGAGGTCTCCGCCGCTGTGACCCCCTTTCATCCCTCCCAACACTTGAGCGTCTTCTGGCGTCTCGGCTCCCCTGTCCAGCCCTCTTGTTTTCTGGCCGTCTCTGCTCTGTGCATGAGACTGGCATCGGCGAGAGTGTGTGTGGGAGCAGTGGTACGGAGGACGGGCCCTGGCGTGCTGCCAGCTGTTTTGATGGCTCCAGATTGCCTCTGCGCTGGTAGGATGAAGCAGGCACCAGCAGGCCGAGGAGCTGTCAAAAGAATTACCCCAGCTCTCATTTATCCATGCATGGTGTACCACCCGGTGGCAAAATACAGCTACTGCATATGGCGGAGGAGGAGGACGACAACGAGTGGAAGGAACAGGAGGTGGAGCTTCGGAAGAGAACCATAGAGCTATTCGCCCTATTTTGAGAGATTTTAATTAAGCAGACAAAGCAATTTTCCCCCTTGCATCCCAAATGTCTTCCCCTTCATTGTTCCTCCAGTTGCTAATTAGCCCAAATATTAGTCTTGCAGTGTGAGGCTAAGGCAGCCTCCCAGATGGTGGAGTAGGTGCGTTGCAGAACATGCACGTATTCCCTAATGAGGTATGACATGCTTGATTCCAGCACTGACAGCACCTGCATTATTTCACACTGACAGTGAGTGCAGATGGATATTTACCTGCACATACCTGCGATGAATAAAGATATATGCTGAAGATCAATACACAGATCGATACACGACTATGTTCATTGTGCACCACATGTGCTACACACACATAGACATACATAGACGCTGACGTGTGCACATTAGCAGACACTTTGCACATTGCTGTGTCCTGCTTTTTCCTGCTCAGCAGGGGTTTTATGAGGGTAAAATGTGTTTATTTTGCTGTTAAATACAGTGCTAGAGTTGTCCTGTACCAGAATTTTAAAGTTTGTTACAATACTATAAAAAGACCATGCTCTGTCTAAAATTTGTTTTCCCTTTTAATTGGGGCCGTTAATGATTAACTAATCGATTAATCGCCATTAAAACATAATCGATTAGAAATGTATTAATCAAATGGCCGAAATTGTGACTCACTTGACATTGTTTTTTTCTGGCTGAGCCATTTGTTGAATAAGGAAACTACTGAATTACACACAAATTACAAAAGTTGCAACCCTGCTTTTAACTTAAAGCGTCTCTGCTTTCCTTCTTTAATAAAATAAAATAAAACAAACCCATGACCTAACCGGGCCAAAAATGAATTTTCTTTCACAGTGAATGCTTGAATTATGTATGTACAACTTGCAAAACAAAAACAATGCAGCAGCAGCAGCAGCAGCAGCTGTCCTTTTATAAAATAAAAATAATAAAATAAATAATTAACCATGAAATATCACGGCATGTTTTGTCACAGTCCAGCACAGTATTGAGACATTTTTAAATTCTGATTTATTGCTATTCTATATATTGTTACATCCTTATTCGATACCTCTTTCAATATCACAGCAAAGAGAAAAAAAATCCTTGGCTCACAAAATAGGATATTTTTTTCTTTTCTTTCATTAATTACCTGCACATAGTGGAGGTACAGGAAAAAAAAATCACTGAACACTGTCTGGTTTTACTTTGCTGCGAGACAAATTTAACTGAACTGAGGTCTTGAATGAGCACTTAGATCGTTTTTTTACATTTATTAAATTGCTATGGCAACAGCTGGGCACGTACATGGGTGCATGCCTGTATGCATATATGTTTTCATTTAACCTTTTATTTTCATATTATTCCATTCTGAATTTAATTAATTATCTGTATATATGTTGTATTTTGTGTATATTATGAAGGAACCCACATTAATGATAATATATACAGTAAAATGTTAATGAATGTCCTTGAATCACTGAATTATTTTCATAGCTTTGGTACTTGTGATACTATCAAATGTTAGTATTGTATTGTTGTTACATACAATATAAATGAGAATAAGAATTTGCGAGGGAGGTTTATCGTGGGTCTCCCAGTTATAAACTGGAGCAAACCAACGTACAATTACAGTTACTGATTACAATTTTTAAGCCTAAATAAGAACCCTAACCCTAATAACCCTAACCCCAGACTCCAAAGCTTGAATCCCTTTTTAAAGCATAGGTCTCACACAGATAGGTGACATACAAAGAAGCAATAGAAAATAAAATGATATAAGGCTCCACAAATGTCCACAATGGCAATATCTACAATATTTGAACAGAATACATAATACCATTATGTATTAAATTAGTATAACTATAGAAAAGCTGGTTCTTTTAGCACATTTATTGCTTTTCAGAGCATAAAGCCATTTGCCATTGGCCCGAAGCTAAAGCCAAGAGGTGCAGAACGTTATTGCGTAATTGTGAAATGCCCTCAAAGGGGAATATGGCTGAGTTTTAGCATTAAAGCACATTTTAGCCATGCCCTTTGACAGCACACTGTGCGTTAGTCACCATTCACCACACTTGAATATAGTCACAAATTAGAGAGAACTGGTCGTCTCACGCCCTTAAGCGATGTACACAGATGCGCCGAAAATCGGTTGAAAAACATGGAAAATGTGGCTGTAGGAGTGCTGAGGGTTGATTTTCTGGGGGTATAAGCACATATTGTAGGATGGAGGTTTGGTGAAGAGTGAAATAAGCAATCAAATATGTTTTAGGGCACAAACCTGAAGGAAGCATTCAATGAGTCTTTCTGTCTTTGTCAAACGACTGCGTTTAAGCTGTACGTTACAGCTTTTAGTGTCTGGTTTCTACAGCTTTGTATAATAGGTCTTGTTCTCGAGACCTTGATAGCACAGCAAAGAACAAAGACGGAAGATTAACTTGTAAATCATTAAACTAAGTGGTAATTCTCCTTTAATAGTCTCAATGGGCTGAAAAACCTAATTCGCACATACTAAATCTTTACCATCTTGGCTGTGGCGTGTATTCCTGACAGCTCTTGCTGAAGTTGCAGATTCCACCGCTCTGAACGGACACACTGATCCGTTTTCTACCTTTGCTCTCATTTCGTAGCCCCGATGAAGTGGCCGCATGGTCACAGAGCAGCAGACGTGAGGCTGGCCCACGACGATGTGTAGAGGGAGAGAATAGTCTCGCTGTCTCTGGAAATCTACTTAGCTGGCAGGTTGTTTTCTCACATTTAATAGCCAGTGAGTCTATTTCTTGGATTGTGTATACTAAGATGCTCAAAGAGGGCTGCGGTGAAGAAGACATGAGCAGCTTTGAATTATTTATGATATCTCTGAGCCATGAAAACATTTTCCAAAAGCCTTTGGCAGGTGTTTTCCAGCAAATTTTTGAATTGGATTGGGCCTGGCGCCCTGATACTGTGGGACATCACAATCCTGTGACATGCAGCTGACAGCTCTCCCTTCCTGCAGAGCCTGTTCTCCTTCGGGGAGAAAGGAGGAAGAACTGTGTGCCTGTCTGCCAGTACTCCCCCTTGTTAGTAGCACAGCCTTATTTGTTACTTCTGTAAGTGGGTCCCCCTCCCCCCCCCAATCACTCCTTGTTTTCTTGTGAAAATCAGAAAACAATGTTGTATTGTGCTTTACAAGACGGAAAATGAATGCTTGGTTTAGTTTGGTATGCTCCATCTCCCCTCTGACAGCCTCCTGTTGGGCTGGCACAGACAGCAAGCTCCTGCTTCAGTCCTCTCAATTTATTTTGATATTAAACACAGGAGTGCCATTAAAAATGACTTAGCTTCCACGATTGGGTTTTTGACAGGTGCTCACTTTGCATTAGGTAATGATTCCTTCACATGTCGTTCTCCATATTTTCATGTCTATCTGGACTTTTCTTATTTATGGAATTTTAGACAACCTCTTATTGTATATATGAATCTCATCAGAACGTTGAATGAAATACAATATTTACTCCAGTTCTGATCTATAATTCTTGAAAAGATTTGAGATGATTTGACATGAATTAAATGTTCTTTATTTAAACATGATATTGAAAATGGTATATCACCTGCTGTCTGCTCTGTACAGTTTGTAATTAAAAAGTCTGCTGAAACAATACTAAACCCTTTTGAAGAAGAGATGGTACATGCTTGTTTGAAAGCATGTGCATAAGACTTACATAACAATGTCATAACCATGTCATGACACCTGTCTTGGGCTGTCTTCATGAATGTTTATAACTGCTGTTGTTAAGTATCATTCAGACAAAAAGTCATTTTTGATGCAAGTTGACATTGTGTTGTTGACAATAGTAACTTGACATTAATCTAGCCTTGTTATGACAACTTGACATAATGACAACTTGACATTAACCAAGACAACATAACCTCTCAAGGTGTGTGTTTGTTTATAACTGTTGCAGTTATGTCAATAGAAAGTAGATATTGTTTGAGATGCTGTCGTTATGACAACTTGACATTAATCATGCCAACAATGTCTTTGTTATGACAACTTGACATTATCAAACTTAAAGAAACTGGCTATCATGAGACCATTATAACTGTCTTATAAATGTTTTCCTTGATATTAAGTAAAGTGGTACATTTTGGACTTGTCATAAACATGTCATTAAGTTTTATTACACTGCTTTTGTAACAGTGTCATGAATAATTCCCTTGACCTCAACTAAAGTGGTACCATTTGGACTCATTTGACTTCAACTTTAAGCAAAATAGTCATTACACACTTATAATGGTGTCATAACGGCCAGTGTCCAGATCAACCACAGGACAGCTTAATGTGATGTTAAAACATAAAACTAAACCGTTTCTTTAAGTCTGATAATGTCAAGTTGTCATGGCAAAGACACTGACAGGTTATGTTATCTTGGTTCATGTCAAGTTGTCATAACAAAGTCAGTGACTGGTTATGTTTTCCTGGATAATGTCACATTGTCATAACAAAAAAAGACATCGTTGGCTTGATTACTGTCAAGCTGTTACAACAAAGACATCTCCAACCATCAACTTTGCATTAATTTTACACGTTTGACCCAATGACACTTAATAACAACACTCGCAAACATTCAGAAAGACTCCCTCATGTTCGTGATGGATGTCATGACTTGGTTATGACAGTATCACAACAGTCTTATCCACATCCCTTCAAACAGAGTGTTACTGAAGAGATGAACACATTTTTATCATGATTAGTGCATGAGCTCAGTTTGTCTTCTTGTGTTTTGTTTCCTTTTCACCTGCAGCGTATTTTCACAGGTATAATGGATCACATTTCACAGGAGCAGGGTTCATGCTGAAGCAGGGATTCTTTACGGTGCAGTCACTCATTGTTTGACAGTAATGATTTTCACATTCTGTCTTCCCAACATAAATATGCACAATACTTATTGTCTATTTGTATACAGTGTTGAATGTGCTAAATGCAACATTCAGCCTCATTCAATGTCAGCAAACTATTATCTGCTATTTAAAGATAAACACACCCTGAACTAACAATGTTTTATAATGTAACCCCACATTGTTCAAAAGACTTGGTTAGGGTTAGGGAAAGATTATAGTTTGGGTCAAAATTATCACTCTCTTGCGAATAATTTTTCACCTGCAGCCTGGTAGGGCAGTTCTCACTGGTTCAAGGCCACGAGCCTTTGTCTCCATGCCCCATATTTCTCTACGCCAAGGGGCAGATTTTGAGAGGTGGAATGGGGTGGTAGCTGTGACCCTAAAAGATGCCTTGCTGCCACTCCAATTTTGGTAAATCATATCAAAATGTACATATATATGATAAGTTGTGGTTTGTCAGAAATTTGCAAAAGCAAAATTCTGATGTCCGAGCGCAAGTGAATGCAGCATCTGCTTACGCTTTCCCAAGTTTCAATTTCAGCCAATTCTGTTAGTCACCCCTGCAGAAGACAACATCTTATCCATCTTAGGACTGTCAAATTTAACACCTTAAGTTCAATTAATTTTAAAAATGACACGTTAAAAAGCGTAGGCTAAATGATGGGCGTATATGTTCAATGCAAAAAGACGTGCGTTCGGAAAAATGTCTGGAGTCTTTTTGTTTTATTATTTTTAATGCCACCTTTAGATATTTCTGTCCAGTGCTTTACTCTATGCCATAGTAATGTTTTTGAGTTAAAATATTTTAATTTGGAAGCTTTTCCAAGCAACTAGTCTATTGATAGGCTACATGGGATTTCTTTTGGTGGTGATGTAACATAATCTTGATCTATATTTGATCGGCACTGCCTAATTTGACTCTTTGTTCTGAGTTTTGTGAGCAGACTGTGTTGAGATGACACCCCCCCCCCCTTCTGGAGTGAACGAAGCGTGCATTTCTGGTGCTCTACTGCGACCTCTATCATGAAATGTCGGATACAACACCTCTAAGTATATAGTTCCATATAGAGAATACATCAAATATTGCTGCTACTAGAAAATGCTTTTATTGGGTTTAAGTGCTGGCTAATAGTGCAGTGACAAACATTTTTCAAGTATTAGGCGAGCTT
>JAJHUR010073620.1:0-25573 GCA_027495735.1 Lutjanus campechanus
TAAGTGATCATAAGGTAATGAGGGACTACTCAGTAACTACTCAGTGTTATGTATCACTGTACTTTAGAAAACTCAAAAAGAGTAAGTAATCATAGCTAATGATGAATGAATGACGGACTGGTGTTTTGTGTTTTTATTGATTTTGTGTCGTTCACCCGCCAGCTTATTGTTTATCAGAAACCATTAATAACAAAAGTGGTCAGTATGTTCAATTCACAGATACTCATGAACTAATTAATACCTGATGATTCATTATTATAGGATCTCCCAGTCTGTTTCCTTCTGCCAGTGTGGATGTGAACATCCTGAAACACCCTTAAAGCTGAGAGTCAGCACTAAACCAGACCAACTGCTTCTTTTCACATAAGCTATTATTGAGCAGTTGAAAACTGTCTGACTTGCATCTCACCTTGCATCTGATTGGCTGATATGGGTACTCATCCATCCCATCATCATTTAAAAAAAGAAAAAGAATTTCTCTCTCTTGTATCAGTACTGGCCTCGTGGTAAACATCAGATTGTCTGTATGGCCTCTGCACCATGTGATCAAGTGTGACAAATACTTCTGATCATTTAAAAAATGATCAGCTTTGGTAAATATCTTTTTATTCATGACTTTAATCAATATACCAAATATACTGTAAAAGTGATTTGTGTCAGGAAGCCATATAACAGTAAAGTATGTTTTTGAACTGTTGAAAGAATTAGATGTAATATATTAGTCTTTGCAAAAGCAGAATGTTCCTTATTGCTTCGATTCCAGAAGTCAGTAGCTTATGGTAATTCAATTCATTGTCCATTTGTTTGGGAATTTACACCAACCGCTAGACAGGTCCTTTGTCAAAATCTAGTTCTAATAGCTTTATTAATTTTGTTTTAATTGGGCTCACATGGTGCATATTCTTAAATCATTTGTGTTATCATGTGTCTTTTTTCAATTTAAATCAAACTAATTTTAACTAGATTTTAATTTAACGCAGTTTAGTCCTTTAGCATTTTATGATCAGATAACAATAATCAGGTGACCCTTGTTGTCATAGCCATGCTGTAAAGACTTATTTCAGTAGCAGCTGAACTGATGTAATTTTTAGCTCTCTGCTTCAGTTGTGACAGTCTAATTTTCTGGATTATAATAACCTGAAATTCAAACCTATTCCCTTAACCAATTCTTATTTCAATAAAAGTGCATCAGTTCAATTTCTTTTAGTATTTTGAACAACTATCATGTCTTTTCCAGATTTTTTCCCCTACAATCCAGCTTCCATTTTCTCTTGGTGACTTCCAAAATAATATTTTGTTATCAAATAATTTATTGTGTTTTATATAAAATGCCCCACCTAACTTGATTAAATTGTGTTGTTTAAATTTCCGTAAACTCACTGAACAAAACCAGCTATCGTTAATGTTAAGGACTGATGTAGCTGTCCTGTATCAAACCATAATAAAAGGTTGTTAAGGAGCAGTATCTTACTTTTGAATAAGGCAAATAATTGAGTTGGAAAATTGGAAACTTTTAAGTTGACCTTCCTTAAATTTAGGCAGAGTTAATGCAAACTGTTTATTTAAAAAGCAAACAGATAATTAAGTACGTCTGACTTAAAGCAGCTGTGTTGAAATAACTCAAAAGTCAAATCATTTGTGTTACCCACTGAAGTTTTTTTTTTTTAAGTTGGTCTGACAGTTCTCAGTTGTTCAGTGCTGTGACCTTCATTGTCATGGTGACCTTTGTTATGGTTAATGTTGTGAAAATGTAGTTTACTTATATACATATGTTAAAATAAGTTGATGGGACATGATCCCCGGTGTCTTGTACTCTGCACAGTATAGTATAATTCAGTACAGACTTGAGGGTGTGAAATGGCACACAAAAAACAAAAAAGGTGTTGTCATTACACAAATGAAATTACTTAAAGGTATCAAATGCATAATCCCTTTCAATTGTCACTTAAAAGTAAGTAGAAGTGTGTGTGTGTGTGTGTGTTTCTGCGGAGACCCTGCCTTTAACCCTACCAATCCAAAATGTTGATATTTGAATTTCTGGTATCTTTCTGGTGCATTTACAAACATCTTGGACAAATCCTACTTATTCTGCCCTTCAGACGTTGTGTTACTCAAACATCATTTGGTGACACCAGATGGGACAGAAAACTTGAGGCCAGGTCATTTTTTCCTCACATGTATAGATTGGTTTCTGTACCTCTGCAGACAGAGTGAAGGTGCCAGTCTGCTGAGTGCAGTGCACTGTGCTTAATGGAAACTAGGAGATGGCTGTGAGGAAACTATAGGGACTCAAAAGCAAAAAATTTCCCCTAGACTACCTAAATAGCTCATATAGCCATGGTTTTGATAAATGTGCCTTATTTACTGTGTGATTCATGAACTAGAAGCTGAAGAGAAAGCAGACACAACCAGTTTCCACTGACTATACAAATGTTAAATTAAATATTTAGACATATATTCTGGGGGGAAAAAAACAACAACAGAGAGATAAGGTGATTCCCAGGTTAACAAACCTATTATGATACAGAAAAGGAAATACAGGACCCTCGTGCTGACTGAAGGTCAGGTTTAGTTCTTAGTCCACAAAACACTGCTGGAGTTTCACAGGAAAACAACGCAGCAGAATCTCACAAACTATGGAGGTGAATGGTGACCAGTTTTCAAACAGATAAAACAACCAAAAAGAAAAAAAAGGCTTCGTACTGCTCATCTGGAATAATTCAAGTCTCCTAGAGACCTTACATGCCATTCACTTGTGCATCACACCACACACACACAGTTCAGACAGTGTGCATGTGAATGCAGCTCCAAGCTAAGGATCTACAGTGAAGACTGATGCTAAAAATATGGTGTAAATTACATCTTTCAAGTCAGCTTGGCATGTCGGGGCTTTAGGAGACTTGGATTACACCAGACAAGCAGTAAGGAGGTATTTTATGTTTGTTTTTTTTGGTTGTCTTTTTACATTTGAAAACTGGTCACCATTCACTTCCATTGTTTGGGAGATTCTGCAAAGCTGTTTTGCTGTGAAACCTGACCTGCAATCAACATGAGGGTGAGTAGATAATTACTCAATTTTAATTTTTTGGGTGAACTGTCCCTTTAATCATTACACTCACAGTGAGACTTTTTAGTGACAGAAATGGTTAACTTCCCCTTAATAAGCATTTACTCCACATAAACACGGCATAAAACAAATAAAGTGTTTTATAAATTGCTAAATATATCTCCTCAATTTCAGGTCAAATTTTAGGAGCCATTTTTCAGGAGGTCAAAAAATGTCTCCTTAAATAAACTTCTCACTCAGTTATATCAAGATGGAGCAGATAATGAATCAAAGTTATTTATTAGGTTGACATTTTGGTGTCAAGATATGTTAAATCAGCATATAAAGTAACAGCCCACTATTTAGCTTCCAGCTTTAACAGCTTCAAATGAAACCAGGCCAAATAAGAAGAAAAATGACCATTAAGTCAGCAAAAGTCTGATTGTTTTGTGATTCATTTATTTTTTGTATAATTTCATTAAATTTAATACAACATATGTCCACAAATGTCTTTCAAGACACACATCAAATAAGGCTTTTAGTGACATAATGATAGGAAACAGTAAACCACAAAACCAATTATTACAAACAGGGATTTGGAGCTGAATTATTATATATTAAAACATGTTTTTTGGTCAAAATGTCTCCTAAGGGCACATCAACACAAGGGCACATTTGATGAATGTAAGCCATTATACCTATCAGGTACATTCTGTATTAGCCTATGAGGTAAGTTTATATGACACAGTCAGTGTAACTGTAAGTCAGCTTTCTGTTCTGATGCAGCATAAAGGAGGATTGTAGGAGAGAGAAAAATGAAGCTGTCTTAGCTCCAGTTAACTTCAGTCAGTTGCTAATCAGCTCCACATGTAAAAACATATTAATTCACTTGACATTTGTAGGTTAGAACAACCTCACAATTAAGTCATACCACTAAATTTAGAAAGTAAACATAACTCAATACTTATACCTACTTTCATTTTCAAGGAAATCAATTTCCTGTTTTATTAAGATCAATTTGTTAGATTTTACAGTGTTTCTCAAAATGCACATATTTGTCATAGATAAACAGAACTGCCATCTGCATGTACAGCAAAATATAATATATAAAATAAAATATAAAAATATAATCAATAGCAGACCATCTTATATGTAACAATTATCAACAATAATCTCTTTGATCTTAAAATGGTATGGGGGTATTTCATCAAAAATATTGATTGAAAAATTATTGATAGTATTATTTGAGACGTAAACACAGGCCCAGCTGAGGTGAAGATGATCTAAATCAAACGTGACATTGCACTGCAGCGCACACACCCGGTCCGGCAGATGGACTTTTCCCTCCCAGTCAGATGTGTCTCAGGACATTTCTTGTCTCTGATACATTTCTACTTGGGCCTGCTGTCGCGGATAGTCAGTTAATAACTCTCTGCTGACTTCATTTACAAAAGCAACTTTACCATCTGAGCTGTAAAGAGGCTCAGGGAGATGCCTGGAGCCTCCTCCAGCTTTTCAGCTGAGAAATATGATGCTGTACATGATCCATGAGGCCCAGACATGGGCTGTTATTAAAATATATAGCTCATATCAATCAAGCAGCTTATCATGCGCAATAGCCATTATTACGCACCTACTGATGCTTTCTCATCAAAATAGAGAGCCGAAATCAGTCATTTCATATCATGTTGTTACTTTAATCTGAAATGTCTATCATCGAGACCACGTCTGCTTTTGTTTTTTCAAAAAAAATTGTTGTGGTAAATATGGGGATACGTCACCGCAAAGCATATTAAACTTGCAGAGCTGAGGATTGTTTTATGTGTTAATATTTACCACGTGCAGCCGTATTTACCACGTTCATTCATCACGTATGATGAGATAATCTTAATTAATATTAATACAATTAATATAACACGACATGCAATGCAGATCTTTACGATTCTGGTATCTTTTTACGCCCTCTGATCTTGGACTGAGCTGCAAAATATAATTTCTTTAAAGGCACTTAAAATATCTTGATAGGTCTTTTACAAACTGTCCTTAAGGAAACGTGTTGCTGCTTTACATAACCCCTTACCTGTGGTGAAATGTGACGTGGATATCGCTCTTATGGCCTGTAGGTTTTAATATTTCTCCTGTGTTGTTGTTTTTATGCACTGTAACCTGTTTTCTAATCCACGGAACTGTGCATGTGCTGCCGTCTTGTCAGTGACTCCCTGGAAGAAGACATCTTCATTTGGCTCTCTCAATGGGACCTTCCCGGATAAACAAAGAGAAATAAAATAAAATACAAATAAAATAAGATCTATACGTAGGCTATCTATAACCCACGAATTTATTTTACTCTGTACACTCTATGTACATAAATCATTCCAGTTATCTTTTTTAATTGTTTAGCTAAACACAGGAGCTACTATATGTTCACGTATGTGCCAAATTTTACAAACTTAATTTATTTATTGTTTTACAACAAAGGGTAGCAAAAGAAGTGGTACCCCCCCTACAAAAAACAAAAGTTTAAAAAATTATAGAAGTAAATTTGATACCAAACGATGTTAAATATTTATTTTTACTCTTTTGATATTCAGTAACTTGTTTAGCTTTATATGTGGCCTCTGTTTTGTTTTATGTTTTTGTTGTTTGGATGCAGCTTCGGAACCTGCGTGTCTGCTGTGCTGTTTACTTAAAGCACTTGAACATTTACGCGAACATGAAAAAAATACTCGTGGTGAAACCATGTTCACAAATGATCTTGTTCTAAATATAAAGGCATCTGTGTTTTGTTTTTTTTCTCAGTTTTAACCTCTATAGTATAATTGAAGACGCATCTTAATTAATGATTTTATTGTTGTTGTTATTATTATTACTCCAATGAAAAAAAAAAGTCTAGCCAAAAAACATTATTTTTATTGTGTTGCTCAATTATTCCGTATTTGAATTTTATATTCAAATAAAACAACATTTAGCCTATTTAAGAAATTCCTCTTACTGCAATGGCAGTGTCCGAAATTAGAGACCTGTTCAGATATTACTGCTACAAACTATTTGAGTTTAAAGTTAATTCTAACTAACTGGTTTAGATACCGTTTGAAAAAAAGTAATTAACCTTTAATACTTTTTTGACGGTAATAAAAGGCTCGGGCCCTATTGACTTCTTGTTAATTGCGTTTTTTAAAGTGTCCTGATGTCTACTGGACTGACTTTATGACGAAAGAAAACCAATCAAGAGAAATTTTGAAATTTAATCCAAGGAATTCTGTAGACTGGCTCTTCATATTTAGTGCTGGAATATTCAAGGAAATTTTTCGTAAGTATTGATTTTGCCTTTTTATGAGGGTGAACTCTGCTCCAGACTTTTCTGCGTCCTGCAACAAAGTTAGGTTTACACACAATAAAATATAGATGTGAGGAATCCTGCTCCCAGGCTGTGTGCATACCAAGACAATATTTCACTTTCAAAGAAAAAATAGCCCGTGGATGTGCGCAAAGTGTAATTAGAAAAACGCTCTAAATTTACGCCTTCTAAATCCAGATCCGTCGGTGGAAATGGAGGCTTTGGCTCCAGGAAAAGCAAATTACCGCCTGGAAATCACATGTCAGTATTGCAAATCAACAGAGATGATCGCGGCCTCAGTTCAACCCTTTGACACAGCCTCAGTTATTTAAAATCTGTTAGGAGAAAAACGGAAAAGAAAAACTGTTGAAATGTTGAAATTTAAGCTCTTCTCTGTGATGAGTTCACTTGCGCTTTTTAAGTTTATTGCACTCTTGTTTTTAATGACCCCGCTGGTTTTATGGCCGTTCAATGACTTGTTTAGGGGAATTAATATTAAATCCTATGCTAGAAAAGGAAAGGAGATACTATAAATACAATTTACGGTTCTGTAAATACTTTTATTGGTGGCCTGTAAACCTAAAATGCCCTTTAGTCCATTCATTTGGTCACAGCCTTAGTTAGGCTTAAAATCAGTCACTTTTATACACTTTATGATAACTTTTTACTTTCATATCTGTTGAGAGTTTGATGTGGATTGCGTCAGGCCTAATTGGTTACATTTTTAAAAAATCACGTTGGCATTGTGACGAGGTATTAAACCACTTCTCTACACTGGAACCTGTTTGTACTCTATGGTCCTCATTACTGGCAGCAAAGTACCGTTTTCTGGTCATGCATGACCTCCCAGTGGCCCGATTCCCCTGCGTTAACCTGTGTAATGAGTGATGGAAAAATATCTTAACTTCACTGTGGTTGGTGGGAAGTGAAGCAAGAAAACATGACTCAGAATATAGGCTATATTTAATTTTAATCCAATGCATTCTTTATCGTTAGTATTGAGTGCGTGTATGTGTATGTGTGGATGGGGTTATTTGTCCAAGTCACTCCTGTCACTGCACTGAGGCAACGTGTTATGAAGGTGGTTTGCAGATAATGTCTTCAAGCTTTTTCAGCGTCAGTGTCTCCAATTAACGCGCTGTCTGGTTGGCAGCCCGGGTTTGCAGGGCGGAGGCCCTCCGAAAATTAAAATTCCCACAGCCTGCGGTCTGTGGAGAGGCCATTTTGACTGAAAAATATCCCGAGCATGTATGACTGGAAAACAAAGTCGGTTTATACACCAAACATGTTGGAGAAGCTGCGTAAAGTGCAGCTTTAGGGGTATAACAGTGAAAAACAAAATAATTTGAACTGTAACATGCAAGATCCTGGTGCAACACTCTTACTGTTATTGGTTTTCATTTTGTAGTAAGCCCTATCAAAATCTGAAATAATCTGAGACATAAATGAAGTTCATACTATTCAGTCTGCTCCTTACTGGGTCGTTGTTATCCAGAGGAAGCTGTCCAGATGAGCTGGAAGTTGGTCGGCGCAGGAATGTGCTGAATTCAAGCTCAAAGGCCAAAGCTGGGCGCCAGAGTCGCGACTGATGTTTAAAGGACTTTGGTTTGGGCTTTTTGCTGCAGCTCCTGAAAGTAAAGCGCACCAGCCGCTCAGATCCAACTCATCATTTCTCCTCAGCAGACCTGAAAGCTGCGCTACAGCCTACCTCCATCCTCGTAAATAACGGCGTTAGCCCCATAAGAAATGCGTAGTTCATATTTAATCGTCGTAAATAACGGTGTTAGCTGTATATGCGACTCACAGATCGGATTTATAGCTTCGACTAGCAGCCTGCCATCCCCAAAGAGTCCAAGACTCCACGTCTGTGATAATTGTAAAGAAATATAAAGACTTACAATCCCGGTGACTTTGATAAAGGTCAACAGAGAGTCAAATGTCTCCAGTCTCCAGACTCTCCAGTCTCCTCATTAAAAGCCGGATTTTATCCCTCAAACGCAACAGAGTGAGAGGCTTTGAGCACAAGTGGACACCAGCTCCAACACAGGCCAGCAGCCAGGTGACCTGCTCTCCCGCAGCACAAGAACCGGCGTCCAGCCTCAGTCCCCGCTGCCTCCAAGGTCCGAGTTGTGTTTACTCATGGCAGCCTGACCGCCGAGTGAGAAGCGCCCTTTACCCGACCGGGAGGAAGGCTGCAACAGCCTCAGTCGCGTTTACGGTCCGCACCACCACAGGCCATATATCAGCCCTATAAAACCAAAGCAGCCGCCCTGATGTAGGATTTTATTATGGTATTAAACGGACCCCAAAAAAGTAGTTGAAGTAGTTTGCGCTGTAAAGACAAGGGGCATAACCACGCAGGGCCCGATTTAATGGCGCTCGTTAACAAAAATGACTGTTAATCTGCCAATAAAAAGGAGTCAGTGTGAGCGGCTCCGCAGCGCCCAGAAAACACTCCGAGTAGATTGAGAAAGCGGGTGAATAATTAAACAGAGGTGTGAATTTTACTGTCTATCTTGTCTCGGGGAGAAAAATATCTCTGCTGTTGACTCGTCTTAAGTGTGAGACTGTTGATGCTTCTACTAATGGTGTTTTAAAGGCACACTCCGTGATGTGGGGATTGATTTAAGTGATTGAAGTGAAGGAGATGTGCTCCCGACAGCGCGTCTCGTGTTGAAATTCGCGCATCTATTTTGATTAGGTTCTGAATTAATAAATAAATAAATGCATGAATAAAAAAATAATGGCGCCACTTATTTGTCAGCCATTGTCTCCGTTCTGCATTTCACGCATACTGTCCAGACGAAGCATAATTTAACGCTTTGATGTAATTCTGCTCTGACAGCAGCCATAGATACACGGAGCAGATATATGCACGAGCTGTTCATTTTGCATATTGCATATAAACAAGACAATTTATTTAGAAGGGGGCAATCTATTAGAGAGAGAGAGAGAGAGAGAGAGAGAGAGAGAGAGAGAGAGAGACCCGAGTGCAGGATTGATTTACGCTCCATTGACGCTTTATCAGGCTCGAAGAAACAGTCCGGCCAATCACTTTGCGCCTCGCGCACAGACCCGACAAACCCCCGCGCACAGTGCGAGGCAGCAGGCTGTAACACTTTGTTTCACTATAGAGAGAGAGTTGTTTGAAAGGAAGGGGGCTCGTGGAGAGAGAGAGAGGGAGAGCGAGAGAGAGAGAGAGAGAGAGAGGAAGGGAGGGGGCGAGCGAGCAAAGGGCAGAAGAGAGAAAGAGAGAGAGAGAGAAATCTCGTAATGTCTCTCTTCTTGTTCTCCATCTAGTGAACTCGCGGCGTTTCGCAGATAATGTCCGAGAATGTCCATTTCTGGGACTTTGAGCAACTATTACGTGGACTCCATCATAAGTCACGAGAGCGATGAACTCTCAACCCCGGCTCGCTTTCCCAGCGTGCAATACTCCGGCTCGAGCCCCGCCGCTGCCGCGGGCGGACGGCAGCCCGGCGGCGCGGCGCACGCGGAGCATCCCCATCCTGAGTCGTACCCGTCCTGCAGCTTCCAGCCGAAGCCCCCAGTCTTCTCGTCGTCCTGGAGCCCGTTCAGTCCGCACCACGGTGCCAGCGGCCTCCCTGCTGTCTACCATCCTTACATTCCAGCCCAGCACGTGCCCGCCGCGGACACACGGTACCTCCGCTCATGGCTGGACTGCGCGCCGCGCGGCGCCGAGTCCGTCCCGGGGCAGGGCCAAACGGGGCAGGTCAAGCTAGAGCCGCAGCTCGGACATCTCGGCGGGGAGATGCCACCCAAACTCGGCGGACAGCATCAGCACGAGACCACCACATATATCCTGGAGTCGACGTCCACGGCAGCGCGCGAGCTGAGCCACCATCCGGCAGCCATCCCGGGAGCAGGGTTCGAAGAAAATAAGGACATTTGTGAAGGGAGTGAGGACAAAGACGGCCTGGATCAAAGTAAGTTATTAAAGCAGGAAATAGCGCGCGGGAGAGGGAGAGGGAGAGAGAGATTGTAAACGCTTTTAATGCCGCCATAAAACAAGAACAAAGAGCCGGAGAGCCAAAGTGCCCCCACCTCCTGCTCTCTAACTTTACTGTGATATTTCTCCCGTATCATCCCTCTGTTAGCAGCTCCCGACTGCACGGGGAGAGCCAGGACAAACATCCAAAATAACTGCTTTCTGTGACGTTACCGTAAACCTGCGACTGTGTAGCCTCCAGTTTCCTCTAGTTTTCTAATGTAACTCTTCACTCAAATAGCCAGCAAGTGATGGACAAAATAATATAATATGAGAGAGCTGCAATATGAATAAAACAAGAAGCGCCCTAAAATCATCTTAAAAACAAACATATATCTTCATCATCTGGAGAAAAAAGTTAAATTGTATTTAGTTACGTTTCTTTGTATTAAAAGTGATGCTGTTATTGCATCTATAAATGTGCATCTGGTTAATTTTAATAACCTGACAAGAGCCCAATTAAACACACAAAGCAGTATGTTTGCATGCATGATCTATAAAAGAATGTGCATAATTTTATAACAGATGATTGTGTAAGAGAGATAAATAGGTTGATTTTGAAAACCTTTAAAGTTAAAGCGGACGTAAATCAGAGGACCACCAAATATGAAAAGCCGAAAAGAAAAAAAAATCAAAAACATCATCAGATAATCTGATCCTCTTCTTCCCCAAAACTGTCAGTCCAGTAGTTACTGAACGTTGCTGATGTTTGGCTAACCTCTAGCTTGTTTTACGCAAGTAATTGTCAGGGCATGCGCACTTCTGTCCCGTTTGAACGTGGCTGGTGCTTTAGATTTGTCTTTTTAACTGCAGGTAGATTGTAGGTCGTATGGGTCTCTTCGTCTCTCTCTGTCTTGTTTTTCACACGAGGGAGGGCGCGCGCACATGGGCTCGTGTCTGCGCTCCATTGCGTTTTAAAGCTGCTCATGTCAGTCAGTCAGTCTGTAACAAGCCCGGCTGACCGGCCAGTCCAAACAGTGGAAATGAATCTGGAGCAAACTGCTTCGAAGTATGACTTGTATGTAAACCTGCATGCCTGGAGGTGTTCACTGTAATCACTAATCTCCAGTATAGACACATGAACTCCACAGCTTTACTGGGCAGACTGGATTATGTTTCATAGATTGAGGCAACCGCTGTGTGTGTGTATACATACATATACATATATAAAGCACCAAAAAGTTATCTCAGGTCACTTTTCATACAGAGTCAGGATATGTGTATTCTTACTATCACTTAAAGACCTAATAAGAGCGACCACTAAGAGGCCAGTGGCGAGGAAAAACTTATTTGTGTTGTAAACATAATAACAACACGTCTCTCTGTGCAACAGCTGAAAATATCATATGTATGTCAGCCTTAAAAATATATATATAAAATTCATAAAAGGAGTCAGTCAGGTCGTCCATCATTGCCCCGGCGGCTCGGAGCTGCAGAGCAGGCTAGATGAGTTCTCAACAGAGCAGAGGCCTCATAACTCAGGCTGGCTGCAGCGGGGACTAACTCAGCTGAAAGGGACTGAGCCCCGCTCACACATGAGGGGGACAGTCAGGCACACGGAGCTTTCTGGGCTCTTAATAAAACATGTATAAATCTACAGGATCACGTAAATCTCACGGTGGCCTCTCCATGATGGCGTTTCAGTCTGTAGTAGAGCGAGAAGTTGAGTGGAAGACGAAAGATTTAAACTTTGCCAAGAAATACATGATCACCTTTTTGTGAGTTTGTGTCTGGAAAACTGTGACGCGTGTATCCTTTTTTTTTTTTTAAATTATTCATTTTAACAAATGACAACTCGGAGCATGGGTTCATTGTTAAAAGTAGAGTAGTGGGGTTTGTCCGAGCTGTTTCTAAACGCTCCAGGAAGTCAAATATCAATGTTTTGGTTTGGTGAAATGTTCGCAGCAGAGCCAAAAAATGAGGAAAAACAAGCAGAGAGCAGTCTCTCCAGATACAGACATTACCGCACACCTCTAGGGGGTCATAAGTGATGATTGAATGTCATATGACTCTACACATCTTTGGGAAAATGTTGCAGATTATACCTTTAAATAAATTTATTACAATCAACCTTAAGATATGGCTTGTAGAATGTATGATCTCAAAATGCAGCTGAATTAATAATATAATTTTTGCTCCACAAAATTTCAAACTGGCACAAGTATTTTGGAGTTATTCTAGTGTGTAGTCTGCTGGCCATACAGTCGCACGTGGCTCGCTGTTTTATTCATCTGCTCACTCTGTGATAATAATAATATTTTACCTGTCAAGAGATCGCAGTCATCTTGATGTAAAGCCGTGGAGGGTTTGGCCAGTACAACACTGGTTTGTTCTGTTTTTCTATCATCACTCGCACTAACAACAACATTTAATCCATCATGTGCTGGCGGACATTGGCTCAGTTTGGAGCTCTTTTCCAAAGACTTATTTTGGGTGGGACAAGAAACCCTCCCTGGAAGCATGTTCATTTTTTTCATTTCAATTCTATTTCTTATAAATATTTCTTTTAACCGAGGCTGGATGTGAACAGGCTCCCCCTTCTCTAATCCCGCCGGATAAATCTCATTTCTGCCAGAGAAGACTGATCCATGCGTCTGAGCGCGTGACACTTTCATATGTGTATGTACATCGCTCGTGAACGTGTACGTGAGAGAGAGAAAGAGAGAGAGAGAGAGAGAGAGAGAGGTAACAAGGAAGGCCTGCACCTCCGTATTGGCCTTTTCAGAGGAGGGGATACAAATTGCAAATATTACACACACTCACATACACACTTTATTACTGCACTGGCATCACACGCACATACACACACTCAGCCACCTTATTACAGCATGTGAGCATGCTATCCATCAGAGCAGTGAGCTGGTTAAGGGCTGGATGGAGCCCAGCAGCCTCCAGTCTGAATTATTAGACTTTCCACCAGTAACACTGTGTGTCCCAGTCTGGCCTGTGGCAGTGAAAGCTTTGGTTGTAATGGATTCTGTGTTCAAACACATCAAACTGAAAGTCTTCTCAATTAAAAAGAAAGTTTGTCTCTGAGCTGTTTGCAAGCATCAGCACTTCTTCTTGTGGTTTGTTGTTGGTTGTGTGTGTGTTGCAGTGGGTCAGTGTGGCAGGTAGTGGGAGCTGCACCAACCAGCAGAAGGCAGTGGAAGGCTGTTTCTATTGTTCACATGGCAGCCATTTTGAACACTATGGCTGCAACAATCTACATATCTCTCCATGTGGGGTAAACAGAACTACCATTTCTTAAACTCAGCTTCAGTTCACAGATAAACTGAGTGGTTACTAGGTAACGATCAGAGAAATCAAGTTGAGTTTATAGGGCCTCACACTCTTTGAACTTCTCTCTTGTGGAAATCTGAGTTGACACCTTGAAGGGAATTTAGCTGGAATAGAGCTGCAGTGATTACTCAAGTAACTGATTATTAAGCTAATCATGAACTATTATGATAATCAATTAGTCATTTTGAGTAATTTTTGAAGAAAAAAGTCAAAATTCTCTGATTTCAGCTTCTTAAATGTGATTATTCTTCGGTTTCTTCACTCCTTTATGACAGTAAACTGAATATCTTTGAGTTGTGAACAAAACAAGACACTTGAAGATGTCACCTTCGGCTTTGGGAAACACTGAGGGGAAACATCATTTCTAGCATTTTATACAGCAAACAACTATTAATTGATTAATTGAGAAAATAATCATCCGATTAATTATGAAAATAATTGTTAGTTGGGAAACAACACATTATGCTTAAATGGATGTGGCTGTTTTTAATTGGCTTTGTTGTGATCAGTTACTGTGTGATGCAATAGCAGAGTGGTACAACTGAGAAAGTTGTCTTTTTTGATATTACAAGTGACAGTGTTACTTTTCATGACACATCTGTAAATGTCTAACAACATATATATTTAGAATTATGGATGCATGATAATACCAACATGTCACTGTTATCAGCCAATAGCAGCTTTAGAATGAAATATTGTATCAGCATGTAATTAACATTTCTGCTGATATGACAGACTGATCAGATGATGATTTAATTATGAGCACATGACATGAGTAAGTCTGTGGTGTGGAGGTTTTTTTAAGGAGAGAAAAGTTGCTATTTGCAATGATTGCTGAGCGTTGGTGATGCAAGGAGGAGCCAAATCTCATTCCTTCATTATTACAAATTTAATTACGCACCTTAAGAGCAGTCGTCCTGAACATCAACCTGCAACAAATTTGTGGAGAACAAAGACAAACAGAACTGTCAGCAGTAGTTTTCTTAATTTGCTCAGTGAAGGTGTACATTTCTAAAGCATTGTGTTTTATGTCTGCATCTGCCAGTGGGCAATCACAATAAGAGTTGGTGTAATAATATGTTAATTCCACTAGAGGTTTGATGATCTCTGCAATGAGATGGAAAAAAATATGTGATATATGCATCAGTAACTGGCCAAAATGAGTTGAAAAATATCAGAAGAGATCTAATATTGTGCTAGATGATGATTATACCCTCTCTGCTGTCTGGTTCACTCTGTGGCAGTTTTGTTCTGGGTTCAAGACACAGTTCAACATTTTGGGAAATAGCTTATTTATTCTCTTCCTATGAGTTATAGAGGACTGATACAACTCTTATGTCTGTACAGTAAATATGAAGCTTGAGAATCAGCAGCCAGTTAGCTTAGCATAAAAGCTGGAAACAGCTAACCCCTACAGCTAGTGTCAAAAAGTCACAAAATCCACTAATGTTCTCTAATTAAAATGTTATATCTCTGTCTTTAATCTGTAATAAGTGAATAATAAGCAATAAGTGGAAAAATAGCAACATGTGGTTTCTTACATTTATATAATATATGTTTATTATTATTTTTTATAAAAATGTTGGCCCATGAAAGTTGTATCCTAGATTTTCATCAACTCCATCAGATTTTTTTTTACAGAAAGGGTTAGCTATACCCTAAGGACCTCTGTCTCTCACTCTTTTAAAGAAGGTGGGAATACTGCTCAAGTACTGGTAAACTTTCTATTTTTTGACAAATTCATTAAATAATGATATCAAATGTGTCTCAACCATAACATGTCAACTCTGTACCCCTTCTAAATCATTGCTGAATAAGAATTATGATTTAAAATGTGTATTTTGATTAGCATTAAGAGAACTCAAATAAAACAAATAAAATGGCTGTAAGACTTGACAGTCTTACAGAGTTGACTCATCAAATTTTCCAGTTGACATCCATGTTTAATTAATGTTAAAAATGCAATCACAAGGAGGCTGGACAATTACAAGGTTTAATAGCCAAGAGTTTGATCTTCAAAAATACATTTTCTATTGTAATTCAGGTTTAAGGTATATTTAGTTGAATGGACAAACTTATAATTCTGGTTCCATTTAAACTTTGGTCTTGGTTTTACATCAGAAAAACTTCCTGTGCTTACATTTTGATAACTTGAGTAAAATATTCATTTTCACATAAATAAGCTATGCAGTCTCACAGATGTTTGTGAAATAGTCATGAAATTTATCCCATTAGATTCAATTTTCTTTTTTTCTTTTTTGGTGACACTCAACAAGACCAAACCATTGTTTTATCCACTGTAGTTCTCATCACTTTCATCACTGTCAAGTTATAGTGATAATAAATGTGCAACATCTGGTTTCTTTCAAAAGGTCTTGAGTTGGTTCAGACACCAAAACTACTTTGATAGGTTCAGAAAACAACAACAACAGTGGTTTCTGTTTATATGCCATCAAATTTAAATACAGATTAAGAACAGAAACATACTGTAGACCAACATTAGTTATGGACACATGATGGCAAACAACAGCTTTTGGTTTGCTGAAAATTTGAGCTGTATCATTGTTGCCTTGCTGCTATGATGGTGTCTGTGCTCAGTGTCCACTGGATTAGATCGCATCAGTGGTCTTACAATGTAGTATTCATCAGTGGCCAAATTCCTTCAGGAGCTTTGACTTTTCAAGCTGTTTGTGCGCTAAATGTTACAGCATGACAGAATTCTTGGACGTCCTCAGCATTATTGATAATAAGAGGGACTTTTGGACTGATAATTTGTGTTTCAGAGGCAAATATGTTTGTACTTATTACATGTTTCCAAAAAGGAAAACTTTCCTTACAAGCAGAGGTGGCAAAAGTCCACACATTCTTTCCTCAAGTAGAGGTACAGATACTTGTGTGAAAAAAACTGAGTCAATGTATTTCCTCTAGTAAAAGTGAAAAAGTTCAGGCTCTGAAATAAGCTCAAAGTATAAAAGTAAAAAGTTGAGGGACATTCCTACCAGCTTTTTCTATGCAAAACTAACTGAACCTCACTTATCCGTCTGTTCTGTCTTCTTCTGTCTTTTGTCCTGTTATGTCTTTTACATCATTTTTGTCTTGTTACGTCTTTGACATCACTTTTCGTGTTGTTATGTCGTGCTTTTGCTATGTCTTTTACATTGTTTATCTTGTTACATCTTCTATGTTGTTTTCATCTTATCTCCTTTATTGTCTTGCTACGTTTTCTCATCTTGTTATGTCTTTTACAACATTTTCGTCTTGTTATGTCTTTTAATTCCTTTTCATATTTGTAATTTCATCTTGTTCTGTTTTTTGGGTTGTTTTCGTATTGTTACGTCTTGTGTCTGTCGTTTGGGATATGCACTGATGGAACCACCAAAAATTGTCTTTTCTGGGTGATACCTGAAAACTCTACTTAAGTACAGTAACCACGTATCTGTACTTATTATCCCATGTCTCCCTAATATAATACAGTTTTTACCTACCATAAAAGTGTAAAGCCTCCCATTTCCAGACTGTGAATTTGTTGAGGTGAAGGCTGAATTCTAAGACGACCAATTTGTGTTGAAGGCAGGACATTGCAGCTTGTAATAACGGGTTTAATATATGAATGTGTTGGAATCCAGTTGTTTCTGATGCACTTTTCAGTTGAGAATCTGAAAAATGATCGGTGTTTGCATCTTGGCACATAACAGCAGGACAGATCGAGGCCGAGTTTCCCTGCCCAGGTATTCAAAATGGCCACTGCGGAATCCTACCTTTCAAAACATCACATCCAGTCACAGTCGGCATCCAGCTACAGATTCTCTTTGTGTTACTGGTGCTGGGCGGCCATCCAGAATAAACTACAAGATTACACTTCAGTCTTTGTGCTGCTGCTGCTGCTGCCGGGCAGAGCGAGAAAGTTATTACCCCTGAAGTTTATTAAGTTATAACGCCGGGTGAACAACCCCATTAATTGGCGTGTTGCTGTTGGTGGCTGGGTGAGATGGGGTGTAAGGGTTGGGTGGGTGAGGGAGATAAAATACGACTCCAGGAAATGTAATAACGTGCCTTTGGGATATATGAGAGGTCAATTTCTGGAACTATTAGGGTGAAATTGCAATGGGAGGGAGAAAGAGAGAGAGAAAGAGACAGGATGTGATATTAGTCTTGTAGCCGTTTTGGTCACTGTTTCCATGCAAGCAGAATTCATCACGGTGGACACGCACACACACACACACACACAGACACAGAGGCAAAAACACACATTGGCCTGCAATTGAGCAGATCTTGCTGCAGGGCCATGGCTTTACAGGAATATCAATCTTTTCATCCATATATGTTTCAATGTGACATCACATTGCTTCTACATGGATGTAGCCTGAAGAGAAAACTTCAAGTTAGGACTATACAAGCAATACACCCATAAACCCCCACACCCGTATTGTCCTTTCTATTTGTCATCGTCTTTGCTTTCTTCCCTCCTATTGGAGAAAAAACGTCTATCACCCATTTTTGAGAAATGGGACATTTCATGTCCTACCAAAAGAACCGTAAAAATGATTAATACCGTCACTCTAAAACTGATTTAAGGATTCATATGAAATATATGCAGCCTAATTTTTGAAAGGTTTTGCTTTAGTTCCTTTAATTTGTAAAGTTAATCTGTGCCAGAAAATAGCCTTGTCCCAGACAAACAATCAGACAATTTAAAAATGTGTTCAAAGCCTTCAAAAACTAAAACTACGACTGATGACAAAGGTATACAAATGTGCTGTTATATTGTACTCATCTTTAATTTAAAATGTATTTTTCTATGAAAATATTGGCCCTTGAAAGCTGTGTATCAGATTTCTGTCAACTCTGTCAGATTTTTTACAAAAACATGATTTAATCAGGCATAAAAGGGGTTAGCTATACCCTAAGAACCCCTGTCTCACTTCCTGGTTTAACAAAGGCAGGAATACTGCTCAAGTACTGGTAAACTTTATACTTTTAGACAAATTTATTAAATAATATTGCTATCAGATGTGTCTCAACTCTGTAGCCCTTCTAAATCAAAGATCAATAAGAATTATGGTTTAAAAACGTGTATTTTGATTAACATTGAGAGACTCTGAGACACTTTAAAACATAAAATGACTGTTCTCTACAACTATGCTGTGAAATGAAAAAAAATGTTACATTTATTTTTAAAAAATGTAATCACAAGGAGGTTGACCTGTTACAAGATTTAATAGCCACGACTTTGATCCTTCAAAATATATTTTCCGGCATAATTCAAGAGTAAAAATCAACCCCCCTCAAAATACAGTTTTGTCCCAGTTCTCAAGAATGAGTGCTCTACCGTCCGCCAGCACCCCACCTCACCACCCTCCTCCACCGCTCCCCACCCCTCAACCGGTTCGTCATCCTGGGTGACAGCCACGGTCGCGGCACAGCTCCGAGGGTAATGGATGGTCCTGGAGGTGATTATACACCCGGGGAATGCAAAGCACCCACTTTACCGTGTGACAAAAGCACCGCGCACCCCCCACCCCACCGCCCCACCCTCCAGCCTCCCCTCACCTCTTTACCAGGCATTATTTTGCTCTGAGATGAAATCGATCCTCTACATGCTGGCCATGTTGGAGAAAATTGATTCCAGAGGGTATTAAGGACGTATTTACTGATGATGGCCGCTAACCAACTTTGCTGCTGGGAATAATGTGGGGAGGCTGTATTCTGTCTGATCCACACAGGGACGGAGGCTCAGCCATGCACTGCACATCACTGGCAGCCATCTTGGCTCTGCAATCTTGTTTCAAACCCAGCGTCTTTGCAAATGTTCACATATCCTGCAAAACGTACCATGGCCCAAATTTGTTGATGCATTACTACAAATTTACAGTGTTGGCTGACATCAACAAAATGTTTGCAACGTGTCTTTAATGCTGCATAAGGATTATATTTATGTGTTTGTTCACCTTTATGGAAAAAACCAAACACCATACTTGTTTTAGTACATTTTCAACAGCAAAGTCAAGGTGAAGTGAGCTTGTTTGATTATTTTCAGTAAAGCTTTCTGTTGTTTGAAAACAAAGGTCCAGTGATTACTTATGTTGATTTTTCTCCTAAACTTAGGAGGTTGAGTTTCATTGTGTTGGTTCAGATTTGGTGAACAGATCTCTCATTGATAGTTGATTCAGTTTAGGTGATGAATCCAATCTGGGATTTCAACTCTTATAGAGCATCTTTTGCTGTGACCATGATGCATTCATGTGCTTCTTTTTGCCATATAAAACTTAAAATGGCAAACCTAAAACTTAGATTGCCATGCCCGACTAATAGCCTTGTAATTATTGATTGCATCTATTTTTCATGTGCATCTTTGTTCTAATGGAAGCCCTGCAAGGACAAGTAAAAGTAAATGAAAAGCTAGGAGTGACAAAAGAAAAATACTCAGACAAAATTGTAACATAACAAGTCAAAATCATGACAGCATGTACAATTCATGAGTTCTTAAATAAAATTATGACAAACTAGTTTTTAAGTATAAATGATTAGAATGACTTTGACTTGAGTGTCCATTAGATATTGGACTATATATGAATAACTGGGAAGTTACACAACATATTTTTCTTTTTTGTTGACATTGTGAAATAGGTGATTTGGCCTTGGCAAAATAAACCACACATCTTAAAATCCAGTAGATGGTTGTGAATTTCAGTAGTGACAAAACAGCCAATTGTAACAACATAATGATTTCATATCACCATCACAGAGAGCAGTCGTGATGGAGCATCATTATCACAACTGTAACAACGCTTCTTTTCTCAAACTACAATGTGGCTATGGAACATAAATACACACATCATGCAACTGATTATACTCTTACTCACATCATAATGTTAATTGTCTGCAACAAACTCCACCAGATATATTAAGGAAAAATGTTTGAACTTTATGCTTCACATGAATAAGCAATAATATTGAACATGAAGTTTGTGTTTGCAGATTTACACGGATGAGTAGCCGAGCCAGAGGTCTGCACTCTCCCAGTGCCCTTCTAGTTTTGACTTAAAATGTCAAAATTCAACCTTTAAGTCAAACATTTGGTTTTGAAACCCATAATTTTAGCATTTTGCCATAAGTATTTTTATTTTTATCATTCCTAGCTTCCATCCATTTTTTTCTTTTTCTGATGTGTTTTGTATGTTCTTCCATACAAAACAGAAGCTGTATACATTTGTATGTGTGAATTTGATCAAACACAAAGCTAACACAGCTCATGGTGCCACACAAAACACTTCTTTGTTCACAACTGTGGAAAAAAAAATCCATTGTCATGAATGTCATGTGCAGTTGTGTGAATTGCCTTGGCATTATAGCAAGTCTGATTGTCACGGTAGTAAAATATTACCAGTGAAATTGAAGACAGACGGAGCCTCCACCCAACATCAGTTAGGAAAAAGACTAGCTCCTCAGGGAGGAACACCATGCACACACATTCTAATTCTCTCTGCTCAGCGTCAAAAGGCGCTGAAGCTCAGACTTTCCCCATGACTTGTGAGTGATAAGATCATCCCTTCTGCCACTTTAGGCCAGTGGACTGAGGCTGCATTTTACACAGGAACAGAAAATCTCCTTTATAACCCCTCACCCTGCTCCTGGCTGCAAAGATAAATCTCTAACAGCAACAAGGAGAGGCTTTTTGGCCCAAATGTTGCCCAAACTGATTTAGATGGGGCTTATATATGGAGCTTATATTGCCAAAGTCAGCCTGATGGTTGAGCTACATGCATGCTGTGTTTCATTCAGTCTGGCTTGCACTGCCTCAGGAAGGCTCTAACACAAACAGCCAGTGACTTTATGATTTCTTTATATTTTTACCAATATTTCCAGAGTGAAATCCCCTCTTAGAGTCACTTTTGCATATTTACTTCAGACATGCAACTGCACTGCTGACTGAGATGGTGTCACTGATAAAATGAAATGAAGAAACAGCAACTTTATAGAAAATAGTTCCATTGTGGCCTAATTTTCTGCTTTGCACACTAATTTGAAATGGTCTTTAAGATTTTGTTACTGGTTTTTATTTGACTGTATACTTCCAATGAGAAGGCAGTGCTATAAAAATAATTCATAGGGAAACAACTTAACATTTCTCATTAACTTAATATGAATATACAGGTTTTATTTATTCAAGTTAATAAAACTTAAATTTTCTGGTATTTATTTTCAGCATACTTCAGATCTTATAAACATGAGTTTTGAATGATGCTATTTGTACAGAGTTTAATAAACTCATTAAATTAAGTTTTTAAAGAAAGATGGTCAGCAGATCATGCAGACTTCCCAGCATGCATTGTCTAAGAGTTAAAACTCTCCTGAGACCCTGCTTTTTTAAAGCATGAACAAAACATGTATGCTTTTTTTTCTTTGTGTTAAATGAAAAAATGACTCTTCAAACTGAGACAATGTAAAAGGAGATCAAATCTGTTTGTTGTGTTCATCTGTGTGACTGAGGAGTTCTTGGTTCAACTTAATATCTTAAGTTGAATGAAAGTGTTTTTTCAAGTACAGCTGAATTCTTATCAAATTAATAGTAAGTTTATTTGACAAGAAAGGTTCATTTGTATTGAATCATTACAAAATTACCTCAACTTGTATTTTCAAATTCAGTCAACTTAAAACTCAAAAAGCAGCCTGGACACTAACTTTTTGTAAGTAAAAAAAAAAAACGGTTATTTTTACAGTTTAGAGTTTCAAGCTTTACCTCTTCACAGTGGGTTTTGTTTTGGTTTTAGACTCTAGTAAGTGGAAGAATTTGTTTGTTGGCTTGACTGAGTTGACTGGAGGAAGAGCCTGACCTAACCACAGGGAATAAATGTGCTTGGTTAAAGGTTTTATTTAGAAGATGTAAAAGTGGAAGTGAACCAGAAAACAACTTTCGCCTCTCACAGTGTTCCTGTGTTTGGATAGTTTTTTAAATGGAGTCATTTATCCTCTGATGTTGTTGGTGCCTGGCTAAACTGATTAAACACTCATATTTGCAGATAAAAATGGAAAAGCTTGAAATGAGAAAAGGGCTTCCTCTTTTTATGGTGGATTTGTTCCTTTAAGGGACATTTCATACCAAAATCATAAAAATTCCTCTTTCCTGTGCCCATCTTGTTTTGGTTGCTGACTTTTGAAGATATCAGCTGTAAGGATGTGTGCCTTCTCTCAAAATAATGGAACTAGATGGCCAAAAAATACAGCTGAAAAACTCAACAACAACGTCTCTTTACAGAAATCACGAGACAGTTCTTTAAGATAATCCACAGACCTTGCTATAAGACGTTTCATGTAGGAACTACTTTCATTCACTTGTATTAAGACATGACTAGATGGACAAATAGCACTTACAGACCAGAGGAAAGATGTGTATTTTTGAATTCGGGAGGGGAACTATCCCTTTAAAGAGCCTCGGTGCCGTGAGACTCCCAGCAAGCGGCCTCATAGTTGAGATGCCTCAGCGCTTTGCAGAGGGGAAAAGCAGATAGCTTTCAGCCCTAAACCAGACCCATGCGTCCCAAACAAGAAGTCTCTGCTAATTACGTCGGTCTGAAAGCTATAAAGAGGGGTGGGGTGGTGGGTAAGGATGGAGGGGGGGTGGAGGAGTCAGGGTGGCCTGGCAAACAACACACATGGAAGAATAGAAACAGAGAAAAAAATCAAGACAATAATTCATAATTTTCTCTCCGCTGAAAACGAAGAACATCCAATTTAGGGGCCTCTATATTTATGCCTTACAACGTTGTTATTTACTATTTCAAAAAACACAACTTCCCATAATGACAGACGAGGTTTCTATTCTTTTTTTTTACGCGCGTTGGAGCTCATCGCAGTTCTGATGTGGCAAATGGAGCTGAGTGTCATCAAATATCGTTTATTTTATCGCCTTTAATTTCACTGTAAAAAAAAAAAACTCCTTCTGTGACGACAGTTAACCAGTTAACGACCGTTAATTTATTTCTTTAATTATGTGTTCAGAAAAACGCGTTCAGAATTATGATATGTGTTCAAACGGGTTGAATACAATGCACTGTATGAAATGTGTGAAAATCATATTGAATCTATGTAAGCTTAATAAACGGCGAAGGAAGAACACAAGAAATATTTTCCTCTGATCCCATGGGGGCCATAAATTCCCCTCCGCTTATTAATTTAGGAGCAATCAGAATTGACGCAGCGACAGTACGCTGAGCTGCCATGTGATCATCATTCTCACGCAAAAAAAAAAAAAAAAAGAAAAAGAAAAAAGCAGTATTAGCTCTGTAAAACATCTTCCCTCATGATGTGTTTTTGTGTGTTCGCTGTCATCACGCGGGGGAAATTTTCAGCTCCCGTTTTCGGTAACAAAATGTGATCGTTGCCTTGTTTTACTTCTGTTATCATCAGTCTGTTATTACCAATATTCCCTCTGTGAGTAGAGCATCTTATATCTATCGGCTGAAGGTCACCATCAAACAGGAGCCTCCAGAAACAAGTCACATACCCCTGCCTGCGATTATTACACTTGAATATGTGTAATTAAGTTCGGCTGTGCCCATATCAACGACTTCATTGGCTAATTTAAAATGAGTCATTATTTTTTTAATGCTTTTCTTAAAATTGCTTATTAATTCGGTGTATTTTTGAAAGGTTTGAACTCGTTCTCAAAGCTAGTTTTGTGAGGATCAGACTATATCATCTCCATTTTGTCCTGCTACTTACTTTACTCACCTTCCCCCCACGTGCACCGGAGCTGTAGGGAGGACACCTGTCTTCCACGTGGTGGCAAATAAAACAGCCATGGGTCTACTTGCGTCAAATTTGCACCCCATGTTAACACCATAAACCTAGTTTACGCACCAAAGTGCCAACTGCAGAGTCAGGGGTTTTCGAGCAAAGCTTTTACGCACAACTTTTACGCACGGAGATATATTGTTTTGATCATTTAAGTGGTGTCTGTCGGCTTTCTAATTCTCTCAAAATGTTATGAAACTCACAAAAGAGAGAAGTGGAAATAGAATACATCCATTTATTATATTTTATTATTAATTACCTCTCTTTCTTTGCCTTCTCTTTCTCCAGATGACCCCTCCGCCAACTGGCTGCATGCACGCTCATCCAGGAAGAAGCGCTGCCCGTACACCAAATACCAGACGCTCGAGCTGGAGAAGGAGTTCCTGTTCAACATGTACCTCACGCGGGACCGGCGGCATGAGGTGGCGCGCGCGCTCAACCTGACGGAGAGACAGGTGAAGATCTGGTTCCAGAACCGGAGGATGAAAATGAAGAAACAGAGCAAGGACCAACCCAAGGACTAGCGGGACTCTCACGCACTCACTCGCGCGCGTACATAACACATTCAGACGCACGTGCACGCACGCTCACGCCATGTATCCAACATAAACTCCCCGATTTCTTATATCGAGAACACAAAATGGCCTTCCCAAAACTTGCAAAAATACACACACGTCTGCTGTTTCCAATTTGTTTTAACCTCCAGGCACTCTACACGAGCTTCAATCTAATCACACCAATCTATACGGTTGATCAATGGCTATATTGATCGCTAACAGACGCTGAGGACACCGCCACGGTAACACAGAAGTCTTAAGACGATCTGATGCTTGAACTTTGGAATGATTTGAGTGTGTGGTCGTGGAGGACGACGCATAAAACCTCACAGATCAAGAGCAATTCCTCCCGGACCTCTTCTCATTTATCCTAAATGGATTGGACTCCACATGAAACCACATGAAACCGCAGATTGGACTGTTTGTTTGATGAACTGATCGTTCTTGTTCCTCATAATTTTATATTATGCTTTTATTTAGTCTTTGTATTAGGCTCCATTATGAAAGGGAAGAGAAGCAACAACCCGCCATTGATGCTAAAACAGACA